>CM031238.1:319586980-319661980 GCA_018340775.1 Taxus wallichiana var. yunnanensis
GCTGTTGTCTGGCGATGATAGTGCGGGAGTGGATTCAATACTGGGCCGCATGAGCATTCGCGCCTGACGCACCCGCGGGATTCACGGCTGGGATCGGTGGGGTCATAACCGGATACGTGGTTTGCTGCAATTTCGCTTATGGTTGCAATGGAATCAATCCCTTAATCCCTTAGTGACTCCAACACCGGGAGTGCTTTCGAATTTATATTTAGAAATTAATAACTATGCATCTTCTCGTAATATCTTACATTGCTCGTGCAACTCAATTTTCTTACGCCAGTATCTATATCTATGAGGGTGTCTCTCGCGGTCCGGTCAGGACCAAAGGATCACAATCAAACGTTTGCCTTCTTTCAAATCCTCCACAAAACATGGGTACGTATCTAGGTAATATAGTTCGGTCGACTTCACCCAAAATATGTGTTCTCGTGGTCGCCTTCTATTCATCTATGTCATTATGGCTCAGATGAGATTGTGAAATTTAACTACTTTGAATATATACTATAGCATATATGATTTCTCTATTTTGTATTTTAATGTATATATGATTTCTCTGAACTATTCGAATGAATCTAAAAGAGTAATTGTTTAACATATCTAGAATTGACAGCTAAAATAACAATTTAAAACAAACAAAATAACCGAGTATAGCTATTTGTCTGTGCAATTTGTAGATCTATTCTAAACAATGAAATAACTGATCTAATCTATTTGCAAGACTCTCGATCCTACCTCAGAAGTGAGGAATGAATCATAGTCTCTCAGAAACTATCAATCCCCACAACTTCCCTGGAAATATTGAAAGTGAAATTGACTGAAATAAAGTGATTAACTACTCTATTTGATATGTTTCTAATTTAGAACTTTGAAAGCTAGAACCTAGATTCTGCAGAACAGTGGCGAATCCGATGGTGTGTGTGATCTTGTCCCCTCAGTGTGATCTCCTCGTTCCTTCGTGTTCACTTGGATCCATAAAAGCGTGTAATGCTAGCATCAATCAGCGAAGTAGATATTGGGACAAAGGCACTTAGGATACGGCATCAATACAATACGAGTAGGAGAGAGATAGCGCAAGAGTACGAGCTTGGCTTATGCAATTCCTAGGGGATTTATTGCAAGTCATGCAACATAAAACGCCCGAACCTAAACTATCCTATTTGAAGAACAAAACATGCAACTTTAATGGCTTCCTATCAAAACAAACTATTCTACTCCAATGGATTGATGAAATATCAACAAATACCGCACAAGATGGATATGTGGCTTCCTAACAGCAAAAACAACGCTAACTAGGCCTCGCAATGAAAGAAACTAAGAATTCTAAAAAAGGAGAATAATCTATTGCAATGAGAAATTCAGAGGAAAATTTGAGGGGCCATTTGCTTGAGCACAAGCCAACTATTTATAGCATTTGCATTTACCCAAGGTAAAAACCAAATAGAACTCTTAAACTATAAACAATGGCAAAACACTATTCCAAGGAACCAGAATCATAAATGCAAGCTTATGGCGGTGAAAGAAAGCTGGTAAAACGTTAAAATTACGTGAGTCGTGTTAAAAGAGCTTTCTGGAAAATGCGTAAAGGACCGCCGCCCTGAGCAGGGCGGCGGTTACAGGACCGCCGCCTCTGCTTAGGGCGGCGGTTTCATCACTGAAGAGCAAAAGGCCAAGAAAAGAGGGGAAAAGGGAAAAACAAAGTACGTGGGGGCTAAGCGGGGCATGTGGGATGTTAACGCACACTTGGAGAGCTTTTCCGGATCCCGAACACCTTACGAGGAGACCTGTATCATCATTGGGGCACCTATTACGTTGTTCCGTAGTACAATACCTTACAATTTTGGGTACGTACATATTGCCCCCTCGGAGAAGTGTTTTAGCCATGAAGAGGCGCAAAATGGTTGGTCCAGGTATGGCGGTCCCAAAATGGGAAGTTAGCAGTTATACCTGATATGTCCGTGTGTTGAAATGATGCCGTCCAAAATTCCTGCTACCTGAAAAATGAAAAGAGAACTCAAGTGGAGATAGACACAATAGTTTGGAAAATAAACGTTAAAATAATAGGAAATGAGAACGTACCATTTGTGCGGGGATAAGAACTTACCTCCATCGGTGCTCCAAACCTATGGAAAAGGCATTTAAAATGAATCAAGCTGCTATATATATGAAAGTGGGCCCATTTTCCTATTCATTTGCGCGAGTTGATTTGATTGATTCTGAGCTCTGGAACCCACAGTGACGGTTTCTTGTGCGAGTAGAGTCAAAACGTTCGTGACGGGATAGTGATCATGCCTCCGCGAGCGGAACATCGACCCACGAGATCACAAGTTAGTTTTCTTCAATTTATCCTTTTTACCCCTTTAATTTTAAAATGCTAAAATCTTTGTCATGGGGGGGTAATTTTTGAAAATGTTTGTGTTAAAAGGTCCATCTAGGGGTGCCTACTTTGGTAGGCTTTGTTTTTAGCTAAAACGGTCCTTTTTAGCATTTTTAGGCCTGTCAAATTATAAAACCTGCGTGGGTTTTTTGCACACGACCACCGCCTCCCAAGGCGGCGCACACGATCGCCCCTGCTGTGGCGGCGGTGGTTACGCCGCCCTTAAGGCGCGGCATTAAAACCGCCACCTTCTCAAGGTGGTCAAGCGTTTTCGCACAGAATACCAAAAGAACATCTGTTTGAGATTGTTTTTGTGTTTTTAACATTTGTACATGTTTTCATGATTTTTCCAAAGATTACTCAGTGGATTCTAACTTGCTCTGTTTTGTGTGTTTTTGGGTGTATGCAAAGCGAGAGGGGAGTATATTCGATGGAGCCAGAGAGAGGAGTGTGACCGCTCCCAAGAAGCTGTTAGGACGCCCTCTCACAGGACGAGGAGGATACTCTTCAGAGGGTTGGTATACTGCGTATATCACGCGTGCCCCACATTGCTCCATCCAGTCACATTCTTTGTGACTTGTTCTCATATTGGGATGCTAATCGGAACACCTTCTGATTACCAGGGGTCCGCGGTGAGTGGACCATCACTTTGGAGGATGTTTATCGCATCCTGGGGTCCCGATCATTGGGAGACGTCTAACCCTTGAGACAACAGTGGTTCAAGGGCCCAGATAGATAGATATAGGGGCCACATACATGGGAGATGCAAACCATCTCCACAAGTTCAAGAAGGGGGTCGAGTTTGATCCATTCCTAGTTTGCCCATCCCCTTGCTTCGCCAGACTATCACGGGGATCGTTGCCTTGAGATTGATCGGGGACAAGGGAGGAGACACATCAAGCATCACTGGTCCCCCATCATTGCATAGATAGAGGGACATGGCCGGATATATGCCTGGGGAGCAGATATTCTTGGGACTACCTACCATGATTTATACAGGGTAGTCTGTTTACAGGGGCAGTCCTTGAGCCACCCGACCCTGGTCATGAGTTGGGTCTATGAGCACTTCATCCCCTATGGCAGAGGTGTAGAGGTGACAGATCCCGGAGCTGTGAGGGCAGCTAGATGGACAGATATGTTGGTGCTCCGAGCACCTCATCAGCCAGTTGCTTCTCTAACCACTGCTGACATGGAGGCCACACCGTATCAGACTATGGCAGGTATATGGGGCGAGGAGGCTCTTACTTTGATCTCCTGCTCCACCACAGGCAGCTTATTGATAGAGTGGGGTGAGTGGAGATACACCCCTTTGGCCGAGTTCCTCGCCAGGCCTCCTACCTTACATGGGCATGCTTGCCCTGCAGCGCCAATATACAACGAGTCACTCGAGAGGCTGAGGGGGGTCCTAGAGGTTAGGGTTGGACAAGGGTTACTCCCGGCATTCCTATTGCGGCGGGAGGGTAGATGTGCTGAGGGAGCTGCCAGGCGCCTCGTGCACCCTTGCTTCAGTATTGCCGTGGGTCCTACCCATACACCGGTTGATGACCCTATTGACATAGGCTCCAAGTCCAAGGAGTTTACAGGGGAGAGAGAGAGGACAGCGATCCTGAGTGGCATAACACTCAGGATATTATGTAGGCAGCGAGGGCCGAGCAGAGTGCAGAGAGAGTTACTCTGGTTTCAGAGGAGCCACTCTCCTAGGGCCATGGTGGGGAGGATGAGTCCGTTGCGGGCGCTACATTGCTCCAAGGCTCACAGAGCAGCCCTCGCCGGCCGATGGCGAACATCCGTGGCGCTTCTGACCCTAGCGATCCATCCTGGAGGCCTGGTGATCCGAGTAAGTTACCATCCTTCCTTTTAATGTTTGTTTTTAGTTAGGATCTCCTTAGTTGCTATCTCTCCTTTTGTTTTATCTTGTATTTATAATCTCTTGTTTTGTTTTTAATTTGTTTTCTCCTTTGTTTGCAGAGACCGCCGATGAGTGGCGGGACTTGATTCGTAGGGTATGCACCGATACCCTGATGATCCCCATGGAGAGGACCCATGCAGAGTTGTCTGTGGATGCTGGGGAGCCCTCAAAGCAACTGGGTAGAGACATATTGATGTCTTTTCCCTAGTCTGGCATGTGGCCAGGATGGTATCGACTCTTCGCACGGAGCTAGTGGGGTATAGGACGGCCGAGCGCTTGATGAGGAGTCATTCTCGTGGCGAGACTGTGGCTGCCCCTCGGGATCCTAAGCCCTCCGTGCACTCAAAGCGCCGACGTAGCCGGAGTCCTAGGCATGGGCGTGCGCCTTCAGAGGGGTCTTGTAGGGATTGAGAAGCCACTTGGCTCTCTAGATTTTGTATGATACATTATTTTGTATATCCCGGGCTCTTTGAGCGTTTTGACCATGCTTAGTGCATGATGGCATTGTACAGAAACTTTGATCATTCATATATATATATATTCTCTTTTGGATCAAAACCCTTGGTATCTATGGCTTACTTTCCATTTCTGTTTCTTCATGTGAGTTATGATGTTATGCATGTATGCTCTTTAGAATGTATGCAATGGAGAACAAATGATGCAAGTGTTTATTTTCCTTTTGTATTTCATGATGCTGATATATGATAATGTAGATACAATGTGACTTTGAATCTTAGTTTCTGTAAGCAATTTTGGATACTTCATATTTGTTTTGGCAAAGTGGTGAAGATAAACTGATATGATGAGCAGATAAACCTGCCCCTACTCCTAACTCCACGCAACTAGTAAGATGTGAGGGCTCATCACCGAGAGTTGGGAAGGGCGCAAGTTATGAAATGTGTTGAAATGATAGTGATGAAAGATAGACAAAGCTTTGGCAGAACCAAATTAGGATGCCACAAGCCTACTCCACTCGAGTGACTTCATAGTTTTGGATGCAACTTGCTTTGCGGTTTATCTAGACTTAGATCCGTAGATGGCCACATGGTAGACAAAATCTGGGCTTTTAGGATTTTGAACTCTCTTGGAATTTCAGACATCCGATTCATTTGTTTTTTACTCAAAGACTTCGAGATTTGAATTGTTTGTGTATGACCTTTTGCATTTGTTTGTCAAGAGGACCCCCTACACTTTGCCCCATGCTACTAGTAAGAAGCATGGGTTTATCACCGTGGGCAAAGCATAGGCGAGTAAGGGCATTTCCATCCTTTCCCAACCCTACGTCACTAGTAAGAGACGCAAGCTCATCACCAAAGGTTGGTGGGGCAAGGAAATGTGTAAAATTAAAATTTTCTGTTTGATCAATATTTGACTTGTTTACTTGAGTAAAATGTCAGTATGTGCTTATTTCCAAAGAGATATACATATGGGATAGATGTGACACCATGAAGCTTCTAGAATAGACCATAGGAAAGACACCTATCCTAAGAAGAAACCAAAAGTGAGAATAAACCCGTAGATCTTGGCATGGTTACCATTAAGACTTTGTCATATCTAGCTTTATTTGATAAAATGATTCCGAGATAATTTGATGCTATCATGGAAATGGAGAAGTATGATTAGAGTGTTTATGCCAACAACATCATGAGTTTGTAATGAATTGCTTTGAGAACAAAATTCCTTGATCACAATTTTTGTACGAAACAAGCGGACAAAATGATCTTAATCTATATGAAGATGCAATGTAGATATAGCTATAAATAGTGCTAGTTGCTTACGCATAGAACCGCTTGAGGTGTAGGGAATTGACTGTTTCGCCAAATTCCTCACCTTCCAGCGTACATAAGAGGTATGCACCATTTCCATAGTCCTTCATGACTCGGTATGGGCCCAACCATTTGGGCCGGAACTTCCTTCGTTGGTCTTCTTGTCGATCCTACTGCCTAGCCTTAGAACTAGATCACCTTCATATATGTCGCGTTCATAGACTTTCTTATTATACTGCCAGCACATCCGGTTAGCGTAGACCACGTGTCGCTATTCAAGATCTAACCTAGCTTCATCTAGGCTTTCTAGTTGGGAAAGACGTGCTTCTCTATAAGCGTCTTCATCCAGGATCCCTTGTAATGAAATGCGGAGACTGGGTATTTCAACCTCAAGCGAGAGAACTGCTTCTGCCCCGAATACTAGCGAGAAAGGAGTCACTCCTGTTGGTGTTCTTATTGAGGTTCGGTGGGCCCATAAGGCTGGGTAAAACTTCAAATTCCAATCTCGTTTGTTTTCTTTCACCGTTTTAAGGAGAATGGCTTTTAATGTTTTGTTTGTCGCCTCAGCTTGTCCATTGGCTTGAGGGTAATATAACAAAGCCGTATGATGGCTTATTTTAAATTTATTGCACAATTCACGAACTTCGTCATTCTTAAAAGAAGTTCCATTATCTGAGATAATGATTTGCGGGACACCGTACTTCAAAATGATTTGGTTCAAAATGAACTTGGTGATTACAGAACCTGGCATAAAGAGTAAGAGGCATAGCCTCTACCCACTTGGTAAAATATTCGGTGGCCGTGATTATAAAATTATGGCCGTCTGTGGACGAGGGAGAGAATTTCCCTATCAAATCTAGCCCCCATGTGGAAAAGGGCCACGGAGTGGCGATCGGTTATAGAGCTTGTGCTGGCATGTGAATCTCGTGGGAAAATTCTTGACACTTATGATATCTGCGTACAAACTCTACTACGTCGTGTTCTAGAGTGGGCCAGAAATAGCCCATTCGATGTATTTTACGAGCGGTGGCATGGCCACCGAAGTGGCCTCCACACATTCCACTGTGAGATTCATGGAGAATCTTCTTGGATTCTTCTGTGTCAACACATCTTAGAAGCATTCCATCGAACGCTTTTCGATAGAGTACTTGCTCTATAACGACGTACTTTGCTACGATAATGTGTAACCGCCTTCTTTGTTGCGGAGTAGGAATTTCTGGATACGTATGGTCCATGATATAATTAATGATATCAGTGTACCAAGGACACTCAGAGATAGGAGGTCTGGTTTCAATGTAGTATACGCACTCATCTAGAAAATCCAGATCTACTAGATCGCCTCCATCTAATGGGTTATCAGCTAACCAATCTGCGATGATTTGTCCCTTAACGGACTTCTGATTTACAAATGTTAATTCAAATTCTCCCATTAAGGTTATAAAACGTCCAGCCTT
The DNA here is from genome assembly GCA_018340775.1 of Taxus wallichiana var. yunnanensis. Taxonomy (NCBI): domain Eukaryota; kingdom Viridiplantae; phylum Streptophyta; class Pinopsida; order Cupressales; family Taxaceae; genus Taxus; species Taxus wallichiana. The sequence goes on from CM031238.1 coordinate 319,594,484, forward strand.
TTTAGACAAGGACCCTTGCGTGAGAAAAGTTCGTAAATGGTCTATTTTTACCATGACCGTTATTTCTTGATTTAGCATATAATGTCTTAAGTGTTTGGTTACAAAGACTATGGCGAGGCATTCTCATTCTGCTTGTGTATAACGTGTTTCATAGTCGAGCAATGTTCGGCTAATGAAATAAATCACCCGGTTCTCTCTTGTCATCGTCTTCTTGAGCTAGATACAAAGCAATGAGACATTGGTAGTCATGCGAGTATAAAATTAACGGGTGATCTAGCTTAGGTGGCATTAGCGTAGGTGGTGATAACAAGAAACGCTTAACTACGTCGAAAGCTTCATTGCAATCTTCGGTCCAATCAATGCTATAATATTTCTTGAGTAGATTGTTGATTGGATGAATGGCGAAACTTAAGTCCGGGATGAATCTCCAGATTGCACCAAGCTTTCCGAGAAAAGACCTGATTCCAGATTCATCCGAAGGTGGGACCATTTCGAGGACAGCCCGAATTTTGGTTGGGTCAACATCTATCCCTCGTGATGATATGATGTAACCTAGGAGCTTCCCTCATGTTACACCAAAGATGCATTTTTCTGGATTTAGCGTGACTCTGTATTCTATCAGATGTGAAAGAATGATGCGAAGTACTTCCGGATGGTCACAACGCTTCTTGGCCTTAGCCAACAATTCATCTATGTAGGATTCCATGATTTTATGAATTAGATCGTGAAATATATATGTCATAGCTCACTGGTATGTAGCGCCAACGTTCTTGAGACCGAATGGCATAACAACAGTAGCAATAAGTTCCCAAGGAGTTATAAACGTGGTTTTAGCTTGATCTTGTTCAGATATTCTGATTTGATTGTATCCCGAGAATCCATCCATGAGAGACAAAAGTTCAAATCCAGCTGTCGCATCAACAATGACGTCAATGGATGGTAATGGGAAGTCGTCTTTAGGACATGCTTTGTTAATGTCTCGGAAGTCTATGCAGATGCGTATCTTTCCATTCTTTTTGAGAACCGGATGATATTAGATACCCATTGAGAGTAATCAACTGGTTTGATGAATCCTACTTGGAGGAGCTTTATTACTTCCTCTTTCACCATGAGAGCTACCTTAGGTTTCATTGGTCTCGATTTTTGTTTAATCGGCTTTGCATTTGATTTAGTGACGAGGTTGTGTACCGCAATGTGGGGTGCAACTCCTGTCATTTCCTTATAATTAAATGCAAAAGCCTTCTGATGTTCCTTGAGGATTCGAGTGTGTATTTCTACTTCTTCTGGGGTTAGCGAGGATCCTAGTTTTAAGATCTTTGGTTCATCCTCTGTTCCGATGTTAACATCGATCGTTTCTTCGATTAAAGAGGCGTTACCTTCTTCAAACTCAGGTGGGGCTGGAGGTAAGTCCAAATCGTCCCCATTTTCTACTGTGTTTATGCTAGGCTCCATTTGTGAGGGAAGCTCCATCATAGGATTCCCGAAGTAGGAAGACGAATGTGGGATTAAGGACAAATCTATCACGTGATGGGAGAGATGTAACACTGCATAAGCGTTTAAGTAATCAAGAGTGGTTGTATCACTATCAATGTGGTCTAGGATAGTAGATTTGTTTTCACTTCCGTTTAAAAGAGGTTTTGGTATTGTTTTTATCAATGGTTCATCACGAAGGGATATCATAAAACGGGTATCCTCTAACTTACTGTTTGGAGTGAAGCGTGATGCTGAAGTTGCTATTGAATCAGCGAGAAGATTTTTCTCTCGCGGGATTGCTTCAATTGATATGAAATCAAACTCCTTGCTTAAACCTAATACAGTTGTTTTGTAAAGCTGTAAATGCTCGGCTTTTGTTTCATATATCTCAGAGACTTGGTTCGCTACCAATTGTGAGTCTCCTAAGACTCTGATGTTATCAACACCGATTCTCTTAGCTAAGATGAGGCCAAGGAGGAGGGCTTCGTACTCAGCGCCATTGTTTGTGCATTCAAAATTTAGTTTAAAGGCAAATGGTAGGACTTTTCCCTCGGGAGAAGTAAGGATTATACCTGCCCCAGCTCCATAACGACATCTAGCTCCATCAAAATGGAGAGTCCAATATTTAGCTGGGAGTATAGATGTTGGGATATTTGTTGTGTTAACATCTTCTACCTCTACCATGCAGAGATCTACCACTGGGAGAGAACCGACACCCAGGGAATATCCCACGCCTACAGAATCAAATGGTAAGAACATTGGTAGATCTTGTTCTATTAATTCAACAATTTTTGCAGTAGTTCCTAATGATACTGTTTCTACAATGTTAGCCTCATCTTTGGGGTCAGGGTTGCCTTGCTAGGCTCATAGTTTCAAGATCATCGTAGGTACCAACTTTTCTTCTGGTTTTGCGTTGGTAGGTTTATTAAGTTGGTTTGTTGGGAGTTCAAACTCCGAATGCATGCCTGGTCTTTTCTTTAAGTCAGCTAGGTGTACATCGAATGGTTTTGGATCACCTTTGGCTACGAATATCTTTCCTAAGTGTAAAAACCTTACTTCTTGAAATAGCGTAGAAGGGATTGCCTTCATGCGGTGTATCCATGGTCGGCCGAGGATCATATTATAGTTAGTTTCCCGATCTATAATATAAAACTTAGTCAGGATGGTTTTGGGTCCTAAGGTGACTGGTAATATTATAGTTCCAACTAAGGTGGCTTTAAGGCTATCATAGCCCCTTAGTGTGTTTCGAGTTGTGGAACAATTGGTTTCTCCATACCCTAGCTTTTGAAGAAAAGAGAAGGGGACTATGTTGACCGTTGCCCCATCGTCTATCATTACACGCTTTACATAGTTGTTATAAACCCATACTTGCAAATGTAAGGCTGGATCACCTCGGCGTGCGATCTCAACATCTATCTGGCATTTTGTTTATTTCGAATATGAATTCGACATCCCTATCCGCCTGCCCCGGAGGATGAACATCAAATTCTATATGATTTACCTGTGTCTCAGGAGGTGGAGTGATGTTAATTAAATGACCTAAACCTAATGCCTCTAAAAGAGCAGCCCTGTGGGTAGGAGAGTTCTTTAGTAAGTCTAAAAATGAAATGTGCGAGAAGGTTTTTGTTAGGTCGTTAATTAAATCATAGGCACCCACAGGTTTTGCTACTACTTGTTGGAAGTTATCTGTCTCTGGTAGGTGGCTTGGACTTGGCTGAGAGAAATACTCTCGTGTCCTTCTTACAGCTTCGATGGGTAGTTCGGCGTCTAATTCTACTAAACCGACTATCTTAGGTCGTGGTTGACTCCTAGTTGTGGCGCGCAACTAATGGATTTAGCAAAGTTGAAGCTTCATGATCATTGTTTCCTGTCATTATGCTCTTGTTTGTCCCATTTAGATTTAGCCTATTGTTATCGTGATTTGGGAGCGGATCATTAAAGATCTTGAGGGGTGCATTTTGAGGGGAAACTGCCCCTGTAAAAGTATTTGGTGTTGGTGACGTAGGATCTGCCAAGAACATATCTATGAAAAGTTGTCTTTGTTCATCCGACAAGCGCTGCATGAATTTATTGTAGTCACAAAGACGCTTTAGTGTCATGGCCCCAAATTTTGTGGAAACCGCAATACGAATTAGGATTGTAATTCCTCGTTTGTTGGTTTGGTGCGTATTGTGGCTCAAAATTTTGATCAAACCGTTGCCTATTAGGATTAAAATTTTGTGTTTGTTGTCTTTGGTTTGAATTCTGGTTTTGGTACCTAGTTGAATTTTGGCTTGGACCCTGTGTGGGATTTTGTCGTTGTTGTTGTTGTGGATGATTAAAATCCACTGTATTGATTGTCGGGGTAAAGTTGTTGTTTCATTGGTTGTTTATTTGTGATGGAGTATTGACAACATTTACCTTCTTAGGCTAGTCGATTACTCCATCTGTTGTTACACCCCGATTTTTATTAAGGATTTTAGGTCCTTGATTGATGTTCATGGTAGTAGGATAAGTTGTAGTGTTCTGGTTGGAGGTGATTAACCTCCCATTTGCTCCATATGTTTTGTGACCACTATCAATTGCCACTTGATCTATTCGAGAGCGCTCTCAAGTACTTCATCGTAAGTTCTTAATGGGAACTTCTGGACTTCTTCCTTCACCTCTCTGCTAAGAGAATGAAGGAATAAATCGCATAGTTCCATCTGATCCATGTTTGGAGCACTTGCCGAAGAATAAAGAACTGTACACCACCTTTGGATGAAATGGGCGATAGATTCGTTGTGTTCTTGCTTGATGTGTAAGAATTCCCTGATTCTTGTCCTTAATAATTTGTTCATGTCAAAGGCCTTGATGAATTCTAACACGAGTTGCTTGAATGAATGGATGGAAGCCTTAGGTATTCTATAATACCAATCGAGAGCGATGCCTTCCAAGGTTTTTGGGAATATTTTAGCAACAACCCCATCCCATGGGAGTAGTTCTCGGATGGCTGTAGCGTAAGCCTTGATATGTGCATTCGGATCTCCCTCACCTTTGTATTTGGGAAAGTCGGGAAGAGGTCTTGGAAGCATGACGCTTCGTATGGTGAAATCTAAGGGCTCTTTCAAATATTCTGAGTAGGTCCCTATCGCATAGGTTTCGACCATTGATGGTGCCTGTTGAGGGAGCGGCGGTGGAATGGGTTGTTGACATGGCATAGCGTACATGTTAGTGGGGGCGTAAGGAAACCCCTGTGTTTGAGGAACCATGCCGGAGAGGAGAACATATCCCCTTGTGGTGATTTGGAGTACATGTTTAAGTATGCGGGGGTATTGTCCAAAAATGGATTACTTTATATTAGACTGGGAGGAGCGGTGTTAGGAATGGCAGCTCTTGTTGGGGTTTGTTGTGAATACTGAGGAGTCATGCCTAACATGCCTACTCCAGTGAGGAGGTCTAATTGGCTAGGATGGTGTGGAGGATTGGAACTTCTTGCTTGCATAAATTGCGAATTTTGGCTTGCTTGGGTAAGTTCTAACTCCCTAACCTTTTCTACTAGAGCTGAAATGACTTCATTTGGTGAAGTCACAATACTTTTCCTTGATGGCGTTTGTTGTATATCATGGTGTTGTATAGGCATGTGATATCCTGTTATGAACTGATCCCTGCCCTACCAAGTTTCCCCGAGGGCATTTCCTATATGACGTGGTATGGAGGTATTTTCTTGGAAAGAGATTTCAGGTTGTGTTTGTAAACATCCTATAGGTGGGTACATTCTTTGAGAACGTTGTTCATTCCTGGCATAACGTACCGAATGTTCATCATTTAAACCTAGGTATGAGTCTGATTGTCTACTAATTTGTGGTCTAAGTAGTACCTGAGGAGACGAACTTGATTCTCCTGTGAGCGTCATATTGTTCGAGCCTGAAGGCTCTGTTTTCCGTGTTTGAGCGAACTGATCCAACTCCTCTGTTCGGAGGGATGAGGTATATATAATCCTTGGAGTTTGTGTTGACAACTGGTTAGTTGAGTAGTTATCACCCCATACTGAGAGTGAGGGTGATGATTGTCTATTTTGTTGGGCGTAGTATGCCTCAAGGCCCAAGAGGGGTCTACCATATGCATCGAATCCCGACATATTCGGGGGGTATATGAATACCCGCATAATAATGGGAAGGAGCGAAGGGGTGGTGGTGAAAGCCAATGAGGTAGATAAGATGAAATAAATGTTATTTGAAAGAGCAAGTAGAAATATGACGCTGAACCAGAAAGTAGGAATTTCACGTCGGGTTCACCAATTTTGTACGATGGAAAAGTGACAAGCGAGCGTGGGAATCTACAAGTAACTCTTCCTCACACCCGACCTCCCGAGGTCATGCCGAGATAGCCGGTGGGGATGGAATATGTGTGGGATACAGACAAACTAGTTAGGAAATCTAATGTCTTCTATACGCACTAGTGGAAATTGCGAATCTAAGGCAAAGAAGACCCTCCTAACTTGAACTAGTGTGATAGATCGATCAGCAAGGATGACTGCTCGAAGGCTCCAATCAATATCGAGCTCGCGTGATTCGGTCCATAGGTTGTGGAATACGTGGAAAATGACCCGATAGTTTCGTGTATGTCTCCGAATAAGGTCATAGGGTGGATGGTAAATATAGTTGACTCTATGGGTGATTCTCTGCCTAGTCCAGAACTCCTTAGCTTTGTTAGCTGTTGCATCTAGTAAGGATAACTGTTCGATGATGATACGTGGAAGTGGAGTGGATCTGAATACTAGTGTACGTAGGCCAGTATCTATGTCTGATTCACCCATGGATTCGTTGGGCTGTGGGATTTGTGGGTCACAACCGTATATTTGTGGTTGTTGCAGTCCTACTATGGTCATGTATGGAATCAGTCCCTAATCCCTAGTACCCAATAATCGTATGCTTTCTCAGCTTCTATATCTAGAATTAATAACTATGCGATCTTCTCAGAATATCTTACAGTTGTTCGTGCAACCTGAATACTTACGTTGGTATCTATATCTATGAGGGTGTCTCCTGCGTCCTGGCTGTGGGACCAAAGGATCACAACCAAACGTTTGCTCTCTTTCAAATCCCTCCACAGTCATGCGGGCATGTATCTAGGGTAATCTGTAGTTTGGTTGACTTGACCAAAATATGTGTGCTTGGTCATCTTCTATGTTTAACCCGTGTAGTTGGAAACTCGATTTGTTGCAAGTTTATCGTTGTTCGGAAGACTTGGATCCCGAGATTCTGATCTATGTCGCTTATGGTCAGTGACGAGATTGGGTCAGAGGCACGATTGGCTCGAATATGTATTCTCTGGGCTCCCTAGGTCCCGTGATTGTCATACAGAAGCAACAATATAGATTAACTACAACAAAGTGAAATTTAACTACTTTGAATATATCTATAGCATATATGATTTCTCTATTTTTGTATTTTCTGATGAACTATTCGAATGAATCTAAAAGAGTAACTGTTTAACATATCTAGAATTGACAGCTAAAATAACAATTTAAAACAAACAAAATAACCGAGTATAGCTATTTGTCTGTGCAATTTGTAGATCTATTCTAAACAATGAAATAACTGATCTAATCTATTTGCAAGACTCTCGATCCTACCTCAGAAGTGAGGAATGAATCATAGTCTCTCAGAAACTATCAATCCCCACAACTTCCCTGGCAATATCGAAAGTGAAATTGACTGAAATAAAGTGATTAACTACTCTATTTGATATGTTTCTAATTAGGACTTTGAAAGCTAGAACCCGGATTCTCATAACAGGGCGAATCCGATGGTGTGTGTGATCTTGTCCCCTCAAGTGTGATCTCCTTGTTCCTTCGTGTTCACTTGGATCCGTAAAAGCGTGTAATGCTAAGATCAATGTAAGTAGATATTGGGACAAAGGCAAGCTTTAGATACAGATCAATACAATGCGAGTATGAGAGAGATAGCGCAAGAGTACAGAGCTTGGCTTATGCAATTCCTAAGCGGGATTTATTGCATGAGTCATGCAACATAAAACGTCCGTAACTCCGAAACTATCATGTTTGAAGAACAAAACCCGCAACTTTAATGGCTTCCTATTGAAAACAAACTATTCTACTCCAATGGATTGATGAAATATCAACAGCGCCGCACAAGATGGATATGTGGCTTTCTAACAGCAAAACAACACTAACTAGGCATGCAATAAAAGAAACTAAGAATTCTAAAAAAAAGGAGAATAATCTATTGCAATGAGAAATTCAGAGGCAAACTTTAGGGGCCATTTGCTTGAGCACAAGCCAACTATTTATAGCATTTGCATTTACCCAAGGTAAAAACCAAATAGAACTCTTAAACTATAAACAATGGCAAAACACTATTCCAGAGAACTAGAATCATAAATGCAAGCTTATGGCGGTGAAAGAAAGCTGGTAAAACATTGAAATTACGTGAGCCGTGTTAAAAGAGCTTTCTGGAAAACGCGTAAAGGACCGCTGCCCTGAGCATGGTGGCGGTTACAGGACCGCCACCCCTGCTCGTGGCGGCGGTTTCACATCAAGAGCAAAAGGCCAAGAAAAGAGGGGAAAAGGGAAAAACAAAGTACGCGGGGGCTAAGCGGGGCATGCGGGATGTTAACGCACACTGGGAGAGCTTTTCCGATCCCGAACACTCTGCGAGGAGACTGTATCATCATTGGGGCACCTGCGTTGTTCTCGCAAAGATGCAGACCTTACAATTTTGGGTACGTACATATCCCTCTCGCCTAATCACATACCATAAATGAACAACTCCTCGCCAACGCGCATTTCCCACCAACGCATCATGTTTGACAACTACAGCAATTGAAGAATGGCATGACTCATACGACTCCGATCGGGAAGAGGAAATAATACGTGCACTGCTTTAAAGAAAATCGCTTAGTTTCTAAGGGCGCATCTTGAAGAAGACCGAGTTGCTTGAAGAGGCACCCCAGGCGTGAGCACTCCCCTTCAGTGGACAGTCTACATGATACCCATCTGTGGGATTTAACTTTATAAAGAATGGGCAAAACATGATAATCGGGTCATGCCCAATCGGATATCTAGCTAGTTAGCCAAAAGACAGAGTTGCCACTAGTCATGCTCACTTCAAAGCATGAGGTTAAGCTTCAGTGCGCCAAAGGTCAACAACATCGCCTCCCGAATCCAAGTGCAGAACAACTTCAAGAGGTATATATTTTATTTGTTGATACTTTGAGGAGGGTGAAAACCCATCTGCAAAGAGGTCTTTCACTCTTGTTCCTAACCATGTTCAACGACCAAATCAATTACATGGTCACAATTTGTGAGGAAGGGCAACTACTTCTCCCTACCTATAGCAAGTTTTACTTGAGCGCCCTTTTCCTCTAGTTAGAGTAGGCTAGTTTAGGTTTGTTTTCAGTAACACAAGTGCTCGCGCACACTTTGCATGTTCCCTGGGACATGTATGATTTTCAACTCTTGTACATAGTGTTGTGCTTCTATTTCGGTGTGCTCCCTCTAACACCTTTCCTTCATGTTGCGCTTGCGCACCCCTTTTCTTGCTTCTGGGATGGCACTTCAATTTGCGAAGAGGCGGTCCCAACAATCCAAGCACATGCCTTTTCACTCTCATGAATCCAAGTCAGAATATCTTCATGAGAGCAATGGTTCGGGCCGTAGTTCAGGCATGCTTCAGGTGACTCCAAGGGTGTCCTTCAAATTACATATCAGATTATGTTCAACGCCAGACTCCATGCCCAATGGATACTTCTAAGGCTACTAGTCTCCTCATCTAGCAAGCAAATGGCCCCGAAAGTCATCAAAATGTTGTCCCAAATAACTCCCCTAGTTATTTTGACAACTTATATTTTATTCTGACTCTGATGTTTCACATTACAGGTTATGCGCACTCAAGTTTGTTTCTTTGGCACATTTTATGTGACTACGGATCTTCTGTGTGCCCCGCGCGCCTTGCTTCCTTTTTCCTTCTGCTGCCTTTTCCCTTCATTATGTTGTCTCTTTCCATTTCCCCCATTCTGCGCCTTCCCTCTGCGCACCCATTTTCATCCCCACTTTCATTCTATCTTCCACGCACTCCTTGCGCACACTTATGCAAACTTGCCTTCCAAATCGTCTCAATCTCTTGCATGCCTTCACTCTTGCAGCCGCCATGCACTCCCTCTTTCCTCATGCGCCTCGCATACACCTTTCTTCCTTGTTGTCATACCTTCCTTAGTTGAATGTTCACACCCCGCTTGCATACATGTCTACTTCACAGCCTATGCACCTTGCTTCCACACGCGTACTCTTGTGCGCCCTTCTTCTACACCTTCATGCGCCCGCTTTTAGCGATCTTGCGCCTCTTGCTTTCTTGTGTTGCTTCTTCTTCGCACCAATCACTATGCCATGTCATCTTCTCGTCGAGACTTGAGCGTGATGCATGCAACTTATCAAAGCGCGCCAAGAGGGCGTTGAATCTTGACAACCAAATGGATGAATAACACATGGCGAAACGACAAATCGAGGAACAGGTTGGCGATTTCCTCTTTCAATCAGCAGGTGCCACGTCTCATTGTGTGTCAAATAGACCTATAGACTTCGGCGGCCATAACTTCGCTGCTGCATTGCGGTGCTCGATTCCCGCGTGTGCCCGGGGCCTCATTCGAAAGCCGCCGACATCGCCTACACGTTGGAATTTTCAAAATCAGATTTAGGCAGGATTTGGTAGGCAAAAATAGGAAACATCATTTTGGTCATCAATACACACATCTAATCGACCTCAACCACCAAATTCCAATCAGATCTTGCATTCTTTTTCATCTACACGCCAAACAGATATGGGGAAGCACATCCGATGTACCTTGAGGCGCTTTTGTAGGCATTTATCACTTGTTGGTGGTTGAGATTTGAATCTGAGTTTCCCTCCTTTCCCCTTCTCTTCTCTCCTTCTTCTTCTATAAATAACAGAGTTTTGCTTTGTAAAAAGGATCCTCTCTGTGTTATGTGATGCCATGCCAAAATGGTGGCCGACTTCCCACGGGTTTCAGACCTTGGCATGGTCTCTGTAATGTATTCTCGCCTCCTGTCGTGAATGTAAATGATTGTGCGTCCCTTAAGCAATAAAATCGTGTTTTGTGGAACTCTTGTCTTCCCTTTCTTGTTTTCATTGCATTTCGCCTCTCTATTTGCATTTTCTAACACATTGTGTGTATTTCCACTTGCGATCACCGTGTTCATGTGTTATGCGCGCTAAAGGCTAAGCCCGCGTGTTGATCTGTGGTGCGCGTTGTCCGCCTCTTCTCTCACACCCTCTTTGTTTCCTTCCCCTCGTGGAGAGAGATCGACCCTTTCCCGACGCTATCACCTTCCTTAGCTTAGGATTTCCCCTTTCTACACATCCTTCTATCCTTGGTCCCTTAGCATGTTTAGTCTAGGACTTGCTTTCAACATTAGGAATTGCAGAGCGTTAGAGGTAGGTAAAGGAACCGACCTTCTTCGAAGACCTGTCTCAAGCGCGCAAGGTCCCACACAACTTGGAGACAGCCCATTATTGTCTCAAATAACTCAGCTTCTCCCAAATCCGAGACGCGAGTACAAGTTTGACAACCAACAAGCACTCCGAACTTATATTACTAATTGTGATGTTATTAAATAAATTAATACTAGCTACTATTATTCAATTGTTTTAGTATTTAAAACAACAATAAGAAATCAATTAACTTATTTTAAATGAAAGCACCTCTAATTATATAAGTTACATGTTATATATTTTCATATAACATCATTTTGAAGGCTATAATTATAGTTTATTGTTTCGTCATAAAAGACTTTAAATTAGTCATGTACTTAAATTTTTCGTGTGCTCAAATATATCCATTTTATTGTTTATCAACTAGGGTTTCTTCAAGTTAAGATAGCGACTAGTCTTATTGCATCTATTGTTTGATTGAAGAAAACAACTAAGGTATATTGCCCAATTAGATGCAAATGTTAAATTAAACGAGATACTTTTTCAATATTACCTAATAAAAATATAAGTGTTATTCGTACATTATTAATGAACAATAAATAAAATATTACTCTATATTTATTGAAATGTTTGAATATATATTTATGTATACTAATATAGTTTGTATATGAATCTATATTAAAAGTGACGGTCATATTTTAAATTTTACAAATATTTTACAACTAAAATCATGAAAAACATGTAAACTACCATCAAATTTAACCCTAAATTAGATGCGATTGTTTTTTATATTGAAAAAACATAAATAAACATGATGCATAAGCAAACTCCAATCCAGGGTTAAATTTGACAACTATTTAGATATTTTTCGTGATTTTAGATGTAAAATACTTGCAAATATTTTATAGAACCGTGATATGGAACTTGCATATTTAAAATGTGACTGTCAATTTTTATATACATTCATATGTAAGTTATATTAGTATATATTAAGCATCATTCAATAAATATGTAATAGTTCATAAAATTTATAAGTAATATATAAATAACATTGTTTTATACTTTTGAGTAACATTAAAAATTTACCATCAACCGAAAATTGATTGACAGGCATAGGTGGGGGTCAAATTTAACCCGACTCCAATATCTATCTTACCTATAATAATAATCATTATGAACAAGTGTACATAAACAATCAAATTCTCTGATTTGTAAGTACTTTTGTGATCACTTTATGCTTTTAGCACATGAAATTGTTCATCTATGTTTTCCAACCCATTCCAACTTTGTTTCTTATATGTATGCCATGTCGTCATCACATACATCAGTATACTTATGAGTTCGAAATTTATACAAAACAATAATCGTGACAAGAGTTCAAATGTCCCTCAATGTAAATAGAAACAACACTGTCGCCTGTACCCAACAAAAATATATGAATTATAAAGTGTATGCATGACACTCAAACCCTCCGTCCCCTCATCGCAGTCATCTTATGAGTCTATAGAAATTTTCGCGCAATGAGATAATGCATTCGTCATACTTCTATCACATAAATGTCCACAATCTAATTTCGTCTCTGAAATAAGTCCGTATACCCGAATACTAAAACCAATGTTATATTTTATTTTGCAATCTAATACATGACGGTTTAATGTATAATTGGCCATTCACTGATGAGCCTATTTTACGTCCTCGTATTGCAGGTAAGAAGTCTAATCACCTTGATAACTGTTAAACCCATTAATCCTAAATTATGAAACGGCATTATAAATCATACAACTTTTAAAAGTGATTACGTGTTAAAAAAAAAAAAATTTAAAATATTCATTATGCTGAGAAATGTTCTCAATGACAGTTAGATTGCAAGAGTAAGGGTGATAGTGGAGAAGGATTGGGAAGGAGGGGTAGGAGGTGATAGTGGACGGTAACATTTATAAATGTGTTCGCCTCTAATTCCGATTTTAAATGTGACGTCTATTTGATAATTATTATTAAAAAAATCTTTTTCCTTGAAGAAATAAATCGCAAATTTGAAGCCCTCATTTTAATATATATATATATATATATATATTTCGACAATTATACATTTAATATAACTAAGTTGACAACAATTATCACCACTCAATAAAACAATTGTGAAAAAAATAAAGTTATTAATAATTACAATATACTAAAAATGCAAGAGAAGGGCCTTCAAATTTGTCACTCGACATTATCTAGGTAAATCAATGCATTTGAGATATTTATACCAAGTTAAACTTCAGACCATGCAGATAAACTATAAAATATTGGATCAATATATTCGATTGGATTAACGTATTGCTCGAAACACCGCCTACAGATGCAAACAAAGGGGCAATAATCATGTGTTATTTATAAGCTTGAAACTAGATACTTCAACCAAGAGATAATATGGCCGTAGAATTTGGTCCCCCACTTCAATTCTATGAATTTTCTGCTCAAGATAACCCGCAGAAACACACATATTCTGGCTTGAATTGGACGGACCCAGCGGGCAGAGAGATCTGGGGCTAGGGTGAGAAATATTAAGGCTCTCCATGATAATATAAACCTTTATACATGTCTTCACATTCAAACACATGCACATTAATATTATGATTATAATCAATGCAAAAATTGACCTCAAAATTCCCTTTAGAGACAGTATTGAAAAGTTGCAACTAACACATGATACAATGACGTGGAATGTAAAATCTAGACTTTGACAGAAATAAGGTAGCCAAATTTCAGAAACTCGTCCTTTGTAGGCACAACCACGTGCCAAATTGACGCTTTCCAGTCACGTTATAAATCCTTCATATGTTTTAAAAACCTCTTTTCTCATTTTGCATTTGCATTTTCTTTTGCTTGCAACTTCTTTTTGTTAAAAATTTCACACGGCTTTTTCTAGGACAGTGGAAGTCTCGAATCTCTTGATCCTTTTTGTTTCTTCGTCCTAGTTTAAATGTTCTAAAATTTTCTGAATAATAACTGCTACGAAATTCTTCTACAAGAAGTGGCATTTATTTTAAAATTTCGAATAATATGAAAAATAAAAACAGCTGCAAAATTCTCGAAACCATTTCAGGTCGCGCTTTGAGGGACCCGAAACATTCATTCTCTCAAAAATTGCTGCAATATCTGTGCATAATCTAAAAATCAATATATACAAGAACAGCCTCAATATCTAGTGACCCTTTCTGTACTCTACAACATCTTAGTAAGAGTTTGCAAGAATAATGACAGAACATCATAAGGTTTCAGATTAAAAGCCTCCACTCGTTTCAGTAAAGCAGGCAACAAACCCAATTCTGAACTGGTTTCTTGTTGCTAGTCAATGATAGTGTCATCGGACAGGCCATGTCAAAATCGGAAGCATGGTATACATGGTAGGCATGTTTCCCAACTAACACTAGCAAGTTTTAACAGCGGCATGCGCTGCAGGCAGCATGCACTCCCACCCAATGATATTTATCAATCATTAGTTGCTAATAACTTAGGATGGAGGAAAAAATCAAACTTAGATATGCATAAGCACTCAATTAGAACACAATCTTCAATTACGCTAACATACCTAAAATATTAGACAATAAACACACCTTACGATAAAATGAAATAGACCAATAATAAACTAATAGAATGCCCCTCCTCTTATGATAGAAGTAGATACAGAGAAGACAACACTATGATCAAAGCTTAGCCACAACTCTTGACTTGGTTCAATGGCACAGGCTGCACTGCACTCTGGGCCCATTTTTGCACTTGTTATTTGCTTCATTCACCAAACAATGTGTACTTTAAAAGAACAGAATCCAAATATGATTTCAAATCTGCATGCCCCATGACAACCGTGCTAATATGTTTTCAAAATCAATTAGTGTTGCATTGAAATTCGGGAATTGGTCTGCAATGATTTTAGAAGAAGAATATTATAACAAAACTCTACACAATCACAATGTGTTTACTTACATGATAGAGTGAATGGTCCATCTGCAACATTCTCCCACACTATTAGTGCAGCCCAGAGTTGAATCGCCTAATTGAAAGAGTCGTAAAACTCTTTAATGGACTTGATGGCTTCAACCCACGAGTCAAATGTCAAAAAATCTTCCTCCAAAGGGACATCAATAACCAGCAATTCATTTGTTCTTTCCACAACTCCATGCTTGAATATGCTGCTGCAGTTTAACAATCTTCTTACGAATCATAAGCATTTATTTGTATTTGAGACGGGCAAGGAGAAAAGCACTTCAAATCTTGTACTCAAAGCAAGCTATCAAGAGCCACTTGAGCTAATCAATTCTTGGTAGCTTGATCAGAAGCTGAAGCCAAACCCTGAAGCATCCTTAGGACTTCTACGGTATCATCGAGATAATATTTCGCTTTACTTGGCTTCTGACCAACCGTACATGCAAATACTTCTATTATTGGAGAAAGTGTTTCCGCTCTTGGAGAGAGAGTGTCAGATTTTGGGGAAAGTGCAGATTGTGCCATTGCAGTTGTGATAGCCTCAAACATGTCTTCATCCGATCTATCATCTCCGATGCACATGACAAAGTCGGGTCGTTTTTCCCTCTGTACCATTGTTGACAAAAGTTGTTCTGCTACAAGCCCTTTACTTATGCCCTGTAAAACCATGAAACAAATTAATAGCATTGTCAACTAATCAACTACCATACGACCCTTCCTTCCTGAACACAAATATTAAAATACTATACACGATGTTACAAAATATGGTACCTGGGGCTTGACTTCTACAATATGATTACCACTTTTGACAACCACAGGCTCATTGGCAAGCACGCTCTCTAAATGATCTAAAAGTTCCTTTGCCTGACAGGAACCAAAATCTGGGTCTGCATCTCGATGATGCCAAACCAAAGCACTCTCCTTTTCTTCTATTGTAGAGCCATCAGTAGTCTCGGTATACAATTTCATGACGGGCAATGCAATTTCTCTCCAGCCAAAGTCTGCACCCTGCACACAGGTTTCCCATTCTGCCTCTCGAGTCCACCTGAGGCATATATGAATAAATCACAACGCTTAAAAATATTTGTCTTTGTTTCAAAAGTTGATAATTGTAGACAACTTTGAAACCAACACAACAGGACAGAATATTGAGAGATGATTATTATAGAGTGGAGAACCAAAAACCATACTGACCGACTCAAACCTAAGCTTTTTAATAACATTCACAAAGCATGAAACGAGCTGTAAATAATGAGGACTGTACCTTATAAAATAACCATGCTCCGCTGCAATCCCCAACATTTCACAAGGAGAGAACCACTTGCTTAGAGTCTCCCTTCCTCTTCCACTAACAATAAAGACAACATTTTTGGATCCCGGCACAAGCTATTCAATATAGCAAGCACCTCAGGCCCGGGGTTTTGTTAATGGAAGTCTGAGGCATCATCGTCCCATCGTAATCCAACAATATTGCCCTGCTCTTAGTCCTCTTGTATGCAGATACAATGTGGTCTATTGAAAGTTTCCTGAAGTTTGGATCAAGTGCTACCACTCTGAATCCAAACCCAAATCCAATACCGTAGCTTCTCTTACGAAGATGTTCTGAGCACGTTCTACTCAAATCTTGTGTAAAACTGTGTGCCCAATATGCCACATCATGGGTACTGACATATCTATAATGTTTTTCATGTCTTAATTGAGCTTCGGCCTCAGGAATGGAAATGGCTATGTTCATGGCCTCAGCTACAGCATCAATGTTCCAAGGATTGACCCTGATAGCCCCACTTAGAGAAGGTGAGCATCCAATAAACTCGGACACCACCAGCATGCTCTTTTTAGGAGCATTTAAACCTGCCCCCAAAGTCTCGTCTAATCTGGAGCTCCCTGCCTACAGACAATGTATTCATAAGGTGTGAGATTCATTCCATCCCTAACTGCAGTTACCACGGCACATTCTGCAATTGTATAGAAGGCAATTCTTTCATAGAAAGGAACGGGTCTGTCTATCAAAACTATGGGCTCATATCCCGTTCTCCCAAAGGTCTCGTTGATTCTCTTTGCCGTAGAATGTGTCTCATCTTTCACTTCCTCGACATCTTTGCCCATACTCCTTGCAGGATTAGCAATTTGCACCAAAACAACTTTGCCTCTCCACTCCGGATGCAGCTTAAGCAGCTGCTCCATGGCCAAGAACTTCAAGCTAATACCTTTAAAGATATCCATGTCATCCACGCCTAGCAGCACCTTCTTTCCCTTGAATTGGTCCCTCAGTTCTCCCACCCTCCACTCGGTATCAGTAAGATTCAACACAGATTCAAGCTGTCCCATATGTATGCCCACAGGCATAATCTTGATACCCACAGTACGCCCATAGTATTCCAATCCAATGTACCCTCTTTTGGATTCATACTCAATACCCAACATCCTGCTACAGCAGGAAAGGAAATGCCTTGCATAATCAAAAGTATGAAATCCTATCAAATCTGAATTCAAAAGAGCCCTCAGAATCTCATCCCTTACAGGAAGTGTTCGGTAGATTTCAGATGAGGGAAAGGGGCTGTGCAGGAAGAATCCAAGCTTAAGCCTATTAAATCGCTTTCTAAGAAATGTGGGCAGCACCATAAGATGGTAATCATGCACCCACACAAAGTCATCATCTGGGCTAATCACCTCCATGACCTTGTCTGCAAAGATCTTGTTTGCAGACACATAAGCCTGCCACAGAGATCTATCAAACCGGCCGCCATGACCCGGCGAAAGAGGTAACATGTAATGGAACAGCGGCCACAGTTGCTGCTTGCAGAACCCATGGTAAAACTTTTGAAAAGATCGGGCGGTAGAAAAGCAGGCACACACTTAAATTTCTCGAGTAGAATCTGTGCAACATCGTCTTGTTCATTCAGATCCACTTCAACCTTCAAACTACCAACATAGACAACCTCCAAATCTTCTGTCAATCCATCCTTCAGCTGCAAAAGCAGAGAATCCTCATCCCAACTGAAGGCCCAGCCTCTGTTATCAGGTCTTTTCTGAGCCTTCAATGGCAGCTGATTAGCCACAATGATCATGCGATCTTGGCAGATGGACGAGGGCACATCTGATGTAACACTGTTGCTGTTATCATCGTCAAGTTCCGAGATTATGCCAGGAACTGTCATGACTCTGGGCATCGCTTCCCAACCTTTGGAAAGGTTGGAAAATTACCCGTGGCCAGATCCATAAGATTGGTATAAGATCTTGACATCATTTTGAGTTCACACTGTATTTAAAACAAAAAGGATATTGAATTCAACTTAAATCTAAGCTCCTTCAACGATCCTCTGGAATCAATTCATCTCCTTTTTTGGTACACCCCTCTGATTCAATTAACAGACCAAGTTCAGACAATTGTATAGATATTCAACTCCGTTTGACACAAACTGCAGCTGCTCCCTTCAAACTGACGTTAGGCAATATAGACTTGATAAATTCTTCCTGAATGCTAAACAGACATGAGAAGATCTTGAAATCATTTTGACATAGCTGTATTCAGAGGATTCAATTATTTTCAAATCTATGGCGCCTTCAAAAGATCTCTCTAGGACCAAGTTGTCTCCTTTTTACACCAGTCTGACTCACTGAACAGACGAAATTCAACACAATTGAATAAATAATGCAACACAAACTGCACCTGATTCCTTCAAGATGACATCACAAAAAGACTTGATAAGTTATTCTCCTTAAATCCATGTACAGCTTCTTCGTTCGTGAAAATCCTAAACGATCGAATATCGTTAATGATAGAAAATCCTTAATTTATGAATATCCTTAAAAGTTTGAAAATCCTTACTGTTGCAAAGCTAACCGAAGCCAAACATCCCCTAGACGCTGCAAATCAAGAACAGAGGGAGCTCGCACCATTTGCTTTCCCGTCCTTCACATACACCAAATTTCTATCAAAATCTAGGGATTTTACGCGAAAATATACACCTTTCAGCGGTGCATATCTTCTTCAAGACCACATTTTTGCATATTACAAGATGCTTAATGAATCCAAACCAATCCAAGCCTAATACAGATTGTTAAACAAAGACTTCTCAGACCACAGCAAAATAAAAACTGTTTCTAACAACTCTGGCCCAGATTTCGTTATTCAAAAAAAAAAAAACAAAAGGTCTTGTTACAAACCCTTGATTTTGATTTTATGTTCTTCTGAACAATCGATGCTATAATTTTTGCTTCACCTCAAAAACCTCTGGGAGTGTTTCAAGATATGAATGTTTACAATCTCGAAAATATTCCTGATCTGCGTCTAAACAAGGCAGAACAGAAGAAAACTCGAGGTCTTGGGCCTTACCGGAAGTATAGCAACAAATCCTCGTGCATTTTGCTCGTGACGATCCCCCGCCATGAAAATCAACTAGTATTATGTAATTAATCCCTGCTTAGCCCATTCGAACGGCAAAACACTCGCCGAGAACGGGGAAAATTGAAGGTGCTGATTTAGTGCGGATCAGACAATTTTTGGCAACTTAAAAGCTCGGATTTAAGTTCAAAAATCTGAAAGACTTATGCGGAGTCATTATGGTAATCTTGTTCACCATTATCAAACCCTAACAATAGGGTCTATTTGCTGGTATTGATGGGAGATTTTATAGAATGCGGTTAACTGTTTGTGTAAAATCCGGAATTAAATAGACGAAAGCGAAAGGGAGGTAAGTGGATAAGGGCAGATGTTTAGCAATGCCGGCGTGCCACGCTAGCAATGCCATGTGTCTGTCCGTGTCGGCTTCTGATTGCACCACCCGTCGAAGAGTCCGCTTTTAGGTAATAGCCCTCCGTCATCAACGGACAGGGATGTTTTTAGTTTTGACAAACTAGGTAAGTAGTAAATTGTTCCCAAGACGCAAAGTACGCTGGACTCGATGGATGTTATTTTAATTTTATGTAATTAATATAAATATTTTAATTTTATGTATTTGAAAATATAGAGAGATACAGTCTCAAAATACTTATTTATTTCAGATTCTTTTATATTGATTAAATTTTCAATATATTTTATCTTGATTTATTATTGATGGGTGATAAATAGCTTCATTTTAATCGTTTTATTTTGTTTAAATTACAAAAAAATTGGAGAAAAAAATTAGGTTGTAAATTCTACTTACAACAAAGATGTTAATTTTTCAATTGACATCTGTTTAAAAAAAGTTTAAAGAAAGTGTAAATGTTGATTAAATGGACGTCAAATTTAAGGGAGACCACTAATTGTTAACATGTCACCAACATTACAATTCTCCACCACCCATCTTAGGACGCCTATGGACATAATGAAGTAATACAAAAATAATTTATTAAATTAAAGTTAATTGCATATGATAAAAAAGGGGGAATAATGTTGGTGTGGGATATTATTTTCCTTGTATTTGTTTATATACTTGGAATGTTTCCTACACACATGGAGTATCCCTACTCTCATGTGTAAGCTTGCTTAGGTGTCATATGTCATACTTGAGTGACATGTGTCATATCTAGGTGTCATATGTCATAGGAGTTTCTTAACTCTCATTATTAGATTAGTGTGTCATAGGAGTTACATTAGGTTGGTTGATCATTTGATTAGCTATTCGAGATCAGAACTCCCATTCCTAATCGTTGGGTGTTGTCCCCTATCAGTAGGAGTTACACATTCACTCTCCTATATGTACACCTCTTTTGTGAGATTTTTAGGTAGTCTATGGGTGAATATAGTTGATCAAACTAGTGATTGGATTCGGATGTTGAGTGACCGGGATTCATTCATAATGCATCTTTCTCTTTGTGATTTCTTGATTCTTACAACTACATAGTGCATTTGTTGAGCCAATATTCTCACACACCCCTTTATGGTATCTTAGTGAGTCAAGTATACACTTGTCTAGTTTATGTATTACAAGTCTTATTTTGAAATCTCAATTTTCATTCATTTTTATAGAGGTTATGTGTAAAGTTTGATAATTTCATTATTGAGGGTTTACGAGAATTTTCAAGAGTTTAAAAAAATATGGGGTGTTTACAATGAATTTTTATAACCATAAACCTAATTATGCTTTCACTATTATATCTATATCGTCTTGATAAATATGACATCTTTACATAATTTACTGTACTAATTAAAAAATAAAGATATATTTTATATTACATTTTGGTGAAACCACTTATCTATTAAGCCATGTCAACCAAGAAGGCTTCGTTCTCACAGCTTAGGTTTTTACGCTGAAAGGCATTGTCCAGGCTGGGTGGGGGAGGCCTTTGACACAATTCTCAAGTGTCAATCAAGATGAACCGACAGAGAATGTCAAGCATGAAGTGATTTGAGTCGTAGGATGGTGAGCGGATGGTGCAAAGTCCAAGAAACCCTAACAAACTGAAAGTAAAAGAAAACCTAAAACAAATGAACAAAGAAACCCTAAATGATAGAAAAGAGAGGGAAGAAATATGCGGTGGCTTTATAGAGAAGAGGGATAGATAGAAGAAAACAGAGGTAGATTCAACCACTACAAGCAAATTTGGTTGGCACAAACACGTATAATATCACAAAAGCAATGGGGAGATGTTGGCGGCAAGTGGAGAGGAGCTTTGTCGGTTGTGATCATTCGTCCAAGTGTAAATGAAAGCATGTTTGCGGACCCATTTCCCAGTTGGATGGAAGGCAACAAGTATCACCTAGATTTGAACATTGCCTATAACAACTTTGTAGAAATGTTAAGTGTATAAGATAAGTATTTTTGAACAAAAAAACTTCATGAAATATTTTCTTAGTATTAAGACAAATTTATAACTATAATGTTAGAAGGTTTAAGAGGGTGATGCATATTTCAGGACAATGGACACCATTTTAATCGAGATATGGAAAAGGGCGGATCACTTCATTCTTAACTAATCCCGACTTCATGTTGGATGTGGTATACATTTATTTCATCTTATTATTCATTCAAATTAATTATATAATGCACACAAATTAATATTACCCACTTCTGTGTGCAGATTCCAGCAGATATGGTTGTGAATGCAATGATAGCAACCATGGAAAAACATGCGCTGGATTTTAATTCTCTAGTTATAATTTCACCTCATCCATTGTGAACCCTTTGAGTTACTTAATTGTGGTGTATACAAGCTTATGAGTATTTTGTGAAGAATCCTTGCATGGGTAAAAACGGAAAATTAATAAAAGTGGAAAAACTATACTTATTCCAGAGCATGGAAAGCTTCGTGCGCTACATGAGACTGTGTTATAAGATTCCCCTTCGGGATTGTTCTCTTAACATTATCCAACTTCCTTATATATGTAGATAAATGTTACGTGACTAATTTATTATTTTGTCGGGCAATTAAGTAGGTAATGGGTATGGCAAATGAGTTTCTCTCATCAAAATTTTGTTTCGATTAGGTCAAGTTTTTGGTTTGGGGTTTTAGAAGGCCATTTTCTCCAACGTAGTGGTGGTTACAAAGCAGATTGATGGTTTCTAGAGATGAAGTGGGCATGGCGGTTGGAGAGTTAGAGGGGTGGTGGGTTGGGTGGGCTAGAGAGCGGTGTAGAGGAGAGGGAATCGGTGAAGGCAAAGTGACAACGATTCGAGGTTTGTGGTAGGATTTCCAGCAAGGGTGGCAACGAGAGGAGTAGTGGTGGAGGTGTCACACTGGGAGTCATGTTGTGTAGGGGGTTGCAGAATGAACATGGTGGTGTTAGGTTAGGTAGCGGTACCCTTTAACGATGGAGTGTGGGGTTGTGGTGGTGGTGGAAGGACAAGTGATAGGTGCTTTAGCAAGAGGAGAGGATATTATGGGTGTTGTTGTAGGTGGGGTGTTGGTTGCGAGAGGAGTATCATTGGTGATGAGAGGAATGGCGGTGGTGGTGGGACAAGTGGTGGTCATTATGGCTTTGAACCTCCTATATTTTTTTCAATATGTATTGAATTATATTATTGTCAAAATAATAAAGTGTGGGTGAATTATGAAAGTATGAGTGTGTTCTTGTTAACAATGGGTATGTTCATGTTTTATAATTTTAAACCAAGAAAAAAATAGATAAATTTGCAGGTTGTATCTTTTTTAG
Source organism: Taxus wallichiana var. yunnanensis (assembly GCA_018340775.1). NCBI lineage: Eukaryota > Viridiplantae > Streptophyta > Pinopsida > Cupressales > Taxaceae > Taxus > Taxus wallichiana. Next base: position 319,617,437 of record CM031238.1, read on the forward strand.
GATGGAGTGTTATGTCTGTAGGACCTTAAATGCCATATTGGTCTATACTTTCTTATATGAAATATAGCTTTTTTGGCTACCCTTTGATAGGAAATGTTGTATCCCCTTTGTTGGTTTTGCATTTGGTGAGGAAATCAATGTATTTGATAATTATATGAATACTTCGCTCTTTTTTCTTGCTCAATACCACCTACTAAAATTTCCCAAAGAGGCCATATAACAAGACTTGTATGCTATTGATTGATTGCCTCTTGTGGAACTAGGTTCGTTACCCAATGTCCTCTCATATTTATGTAATATTTACATCTAGCTATTGGTTTACTTTCTCGGTGTTTAATTACATTTGCTAAATATCCCCTATGTATTGATTTATGTATTTTTACACTTTTTCCTCAGATTCGAATGAAAGCATACCCATATTGTAGATGTAAATAAGGATTTAGCATTATAGATGTATATAATACCATATGGGTATTGAGTAGATTGATACAGAAAAATACATGTTTGTTTTATAAAAATTTTAAATCAAGGACACATGGATACCTCAGATAAGAAAAGAATGTCAAGGAAAGTTTTTCAAATATATAATTCATTTGTAGAAGATAACAACAATATATGTAGCTTCTGAGTTGTAGATTTATTGCCTTGATTTATTTCTGAGCACCTCTAATTTGTGCATCTTCTTTTGATTGGTTAAAGAATGGTGCCACATATTGCACATCAAATGTAAAAATTTACAGAAATGGAGAGCACATTTGTTGGGACAGGGTCTATGATGACCAAGGGAATTAGGTAAACTACTTGATGGAATAACTCCTACTCAAAGATAATTTTCTAACTATTTCCGATCATTTTTGCTTAATTATGGATTGGAAAGTATGATGCTTCAAGCGAATAATCATACCAATCAAACTATTTTTTATGAGCAGTTTGGGTGTAAATGAAGTTCTATGTGAGTTCAAGCCTGCAACCACATCGAGTTCAAATGGATCTCTTCTTCCATTAGGGTTTTCATTTATTTCTTTAGACCAAAAAATGAATGATAAGTCATCCATAGTTGATGATTCATAATAATTATTTTTTTTTCGTTCCTTTATAATTTGAAGGTCTTTGGTTGTTTATATGTAGAAGTCAAGTATGCATAAGTTTCATGTGGATTTGCAAAGATTAGATAGTTTTTATGGTTCATTTCACATTTTTCAGTCTTTCATTGTTCTTTAAGTATCAATTTTCATATATGACATAAATGTATATAATATAATTACCAAATTGGTATGATGAGGGGTCTTTATGGGATAATTATCCATTTATAAGCTTTCTCACCAGTAGTACATTTTGGTATGGCAATATTGTATTTTCGATCTACAATATTACCAACTTAGTAGACTTTTTTTAATAATGATGAAGTTTATTTTGATATAGATACAAAATCATCTTCCTCTGGACAAACAAAATATTATTATCAAAATAGTAAAGTGTGGGTGAATTATGATAGGTTACCAAAATGACATGTCTTCTTAACGATTTGTGTATTTTAAAGGTTCGTTTTCTCTCGTAAACATGTTGGAGCATCCAACGGTTAGGATCTTCTTATACCAAAATCTACAGCTAAGTTTTCTTTCATGAAGGTGTTAAATGGCATGTGGTTGCCACATCATCAGTGAGACTTTTTATCTGAGCTTTGATTGTTTAGGATTTGGGGGTTTAGTTTGTAGTGTGCACCTTTAAATACAAATGGCATTTGATGGAGTAAATGGTGTAGAATGGTTGTTTCCAAATAAAGCTAACCTTTTAAAGAGCCATCAAGTTGTGATTTATCTTTTGTCAACAATATTTTAACCCAACATAGGTTTTCAGATCGCTCTAAATATTTGCAATGTTGAAGTAAATTTCCCTGAATGGGAAACTCTTGTGACACATGATTCTTTTTTGTCTCTAAGAAGTAAATTTCCCTAAAGGGAAACTCTCGTGACACATGATTCTTTTTTGTCCCCAAAGAGCCTTTTGTCACCCATTTATTTTCCGTAAATGACTTGATTCACCACCACAACAAGGAAATGTTGAGATCATTGAATGTTCAAGTTGTATGGTATGATGTTAAGTTGGAAAGACCTCACTCCTTTGGAAAGCTTGATGATGACTTTATCTTTTTCCTATAATTATTCAACAAACCATTCTTCTATATATATATATATATATATATATATATATATATATATATATATATATATATATATATATATATATATATATATATATATTCCTACATGTTTACTTGATTTAGTTATTTATAAAAATGATTTAAATATTATTCAACCTTCTTATGGACCAAATATATTTTTGTGTCCTTATAATTAACTTTATGGGAACCAATTTCTTTGATTAGTTAGAAATAGTGTCCCAAGAATTAATGTAAAGCATTTTAAAATTCATTATTTTCTAACTATTTACGTTGTGAATTTTCCTGTGAAATTGTGTACTTGCAATAAGATGAAGTACATATGCATTTTAGTGTGGATAAAATCGAGTTAAACAAGTCTGCCTAATTATACATGATTGATGAACTTCCGAGGGTTTCATGATTGTGTAGAGGCTCTAATTGATTTGAACATTTACACTAATGGTGGGTGAAGAGGGATTTTATATTTATACCCTGTATTGTGGGAATGTAATTTTTATTTTTCATCGATTATGGGTTTATTTTCATTCACCTCTTTTACTTTATTTGTATGTGTTTGACATTGTCATAGGCGTCTCGTGCTCTTACGCAGGTATTTTGTAAGACTCATTTGACTTGGTAATACTCCCATAATGTTTTACAAAATTATGCAACTTAGCCCTTTCCTTTGATTTATAAATATGGAAAAAAACTCCATTTTATAAGAATGTGTATTAAAATTCTTGATTGCTCTTACTCATTTATTCCATTTTATAAGGTTAGTGGTTAAAGCAATTTTGGGTAGTGATAATATTATATAGATTTGGAAAAGTCTTGTATAAATTTCATCACACTTTATAGACTTTCCTATTAAATTCAACATTTTCTAGCTATCTCTTTCAACTAAGAAGTGTCTATAGTCTGGATCATTTCTGAGACATCATTTACACACAATCCACTATTTTATTGTGGATTTCTTCAAATCCTTGCATACAACTAGATTATGCAAAAAAGTTGTTTTGTGTGAAACCAATATTCTAGGCACAAACAAACTGGGAAAAACAAGCATGGACGCACCTAAAATAATGTCTCAAAGATATCCCATATATCTTAACCATTCCCTCTAATAGTATGTCTGATAAAGCTCACTCCAAGACATTTTTAATGGACTACATACAACTTAAATGAAGGATAAGTAACCAACATATTGTTTTTCTTGAAAATTTTCCCTTAAGCATGTTGCATACATGTGGATAATGCAAGCGACTTCGAGCCGATAAAGTGAAACATGAAAGCTAACTACATCAAAATAACAACAAATTTATTTCAATTCCTTCTTTTTGGTGGTGATGAAATTGTGGCTTGCGCACATGACTAGTTTTAAGTCCAGAGTTTCTAGCTTGCCTACCATTCAAAATTTACCTTTTTTTCACTGAAAGTGGATTTAATTTGGATTTTGTAATTCAAGCCACAAAAACTTTAGCACATATTTCATTCCCAACACTTGCATGGGATTTTAATTATAAAAATGGTCTACATAATCCTCTATGGGCCTATGTGACACTACATGTATGTTGGATCGGTGAATTTCGAAAGTCAGTGCATTACCTTTCTCCTTCATTTGATTACCGCTTATTTTTATTTGTGTGAAGGAAGATTTTGCATTGGTTCACAACATTTATTTCCCCACCCTTTAACTTCTCATGTGTTGAACCACTTCTCCTCTCTTCCTCTCCCACTATCTCGCTTCTCCATGTTCTAATTCTTCACTCCATCCCTTTCGATGTTTTCTGGTAGTTAGAACACTCGTAGATGGAATGTCTCATGGGACAATTTAGAGACCGTGTAGAGCGCGTCAGATTTTTCTTGTGCATAAGCATTTAGAATATGATGGATTGGTACATGTGGAGGAGATAAGAGGGATTCTCCACTCTACACCGCACAATACAGTGTCACTCCATTTCACCGGTAGAAAGGCTACAAAGCTCTTATCTTTTTGGTGGAAGGTAATTTGGCATCAGGTAAAAGATGATGTCAAGTAATGTGGACCTAAAAAATGCACATACATATTTATTATAATCATGCTCAACACTGTAGTGGTTGTCGGTCCTTTCAAAGATTTGTAGCTGAATTATTGTACGAGCTTAAAATATCATGATGATCGCATCTATCATTTTGTATATATGAATTTAAAGGTAAACATATGATTACATCTGAAAATTGTTTCACACGATATGAGATCCACATTTAGCCACTGATTTTCATTTCTAATTTGTATAAACTCTTACAAAACTTACTTCGCCACATACAATTAGCTTGTGTAAATTGCAAGAAACCACCTATGAATGTGAATTCTACCTTAAAAGAGGTAAGAAAAAATGAAGTGCTTGAAATGTTGTTCCCTTCCTTTTTTAAATTGAGTTTTTATGTGAATAGTTAAAGATTTTGTTTCACTAAATAGATATGCAAATAAACATCATAACACAAACATGCAAATAAACACAACTAAATCATTTTAAAAAGATAGTACCTTTGTTTTTAATCAGTAAAATATGATTGTAACATTCGTTGCAAAATTCTAATGCCAACCTAATACTCACCTTAAAAAACAAGGTGTAAAACCAATATTTATTATCAAAATGAAACACTTAGACTTGATTACAAAAATAACACTTGAACTATAAAAAGGGCCAACCATTAATATCTAAATAACAAAATATATACATGCATTCCTCAGTGTCAAATTGACAGAGGTTATCCATAATGAAGTCTTAGAACATAAGTCGTCCACAACTATCTCCATAACCCCCTTTTTTAGGATTTAAGTTTTAAATGGTAATTGTCATTCCTTTTCAAAAAAATATAATGAGAGAGGCATCCCCAAAAGGATTTTCCACTAAGGAAGATTTACCATCTATGAGAAAATATCGTAAGATAATTAATGGTGCTAACACCAAGACATCTAAATCCTATAGACATCTGAAGTTGGTAATTTAACACTTGATAATGTTAGTATTGACTTAATCCATAGAATCATGACTTTTATGTTTTTCTATATTTATCATGTGTCTCAATTGAATGCAACTTATCAATATCATCTTACATGTATTGCACATTGCATTGCTCGCCAACCTCTGGAAATCATTTCGTACTTCCCATCTCCTCAATTCCATCTTACGCGTGAGGTACATCTCTTTCATTGGTTTCCTTTTGACAACTACTCCTCAACATGCGTAATGTTATTCCATTCCGTTTGTTTAGAGACTAGAACTTCTCATGTTTTGCACTAACTCCACACTTTCTCAACACTACATCTTTGACTTCCAGAATTGCCCCATTTATTTACAAGGAATGAACAAGTCGATCAACACAACCTCCAACTATTGAAAGGACTTAACTCTCATGTTTCCTATCCTTTTCTCTAAATACCATGTGTAATGAATTAGGAGATCTAGATGATGATCAACTTGAACAAAAAATTCTCCTTTGCAGGAACCAAAAATTCATGCTCACAACTAATTTATGGGCTGAGACAGGTCTTATCAATGGTGCAACATGATCTATTGTCAAAATTATTTATGAAACTTCCTTTGTTCCACCTAACCTACCATTATTTTTTATCTTTAAATTTTCTCGATATACTGGCCCAATCTAGGATCCTGAAAAATCTTCTCGTATTCCTATCCCCCTTTTTTCGAGGGTATGGTAGGAAAACACGACTCAAAACAACTTGGGCTCTAACTATCCACACATTTGAGGGTCTAACTTTGCATAAAACCACTATTGATATTGGAAACACCAAAAGACAAGGGCTTACTTCTTTGTTATATCTAGAGTTCCTTCCTTATCCAATCTTTGAATTTACCCTCCCTTTTCCTTTGAATGATATTCTAAGTTGTCCAAAACTCCTCTCCTCAGTAAATCCGTAAAAAATGAACAGTCAAAGTTACGATCTCTTAACATTCTTCTAGCCGTTTGATCAAGTACTAACTTCCCTTCCACTCCCTTTCACAATACCTATTACCTCTTCCTGTCCCACCTTTCCTTCCATCATCCTCTCCAACTTTACAAGTTTTATTTCTATTTTCCCATTTCTCTTTCTACTTAGGTTACTTTCTTTTGGGTTATTTATTCAACTTCTTATTCTAACTCTATCTTCATCTACTTTTCTCTTGAATCTTATGCTTTCTCCCTTTCGACATACACATTACACTCGCTTTGCGTCCAATTGCTATTATAATTCCAAATTACCTCCCTTCCTAATTGTACTAATCATAAAATCTTAATTTTCCTAGTTCTAGGGTTTTTCAAACTATACTTTTGTCTATATCCATTTCATATCATAATATAGAGTCTCATTCTAGTTATAAACACACTATTATGGATAAATGCATAGCTTAAGATAAACTACACCATTCATAATGGTATTACGTACATAATGATTTATATAAAATTAATGGATGTGCTAGATGATATGATTGGGCATGATTTAAAAGGTAGAGTCAAAATATTCCATTGGGTAAAAATTTCCTATATAACCTTGATCAAAATCTCCTATCTCTTCGTATACTACGAAATGAGTATATTCATAACCATCCACTTCACACACATTATCCCTTGAATTTCACTATATTATATTAATTTAATTCCATATTTTGAGTGGGTTTAAAGGATCATTAATATATTTTATATCTTATTTTGAGGATTACCACAATAATCAAATTATAGATACCCAAATTTGGCATTTTAGTACTTGATGATGTTACATTTGGCTCGCATTCATTACACATGACTTGTTCACAAAGAAAGGAGAATAAAATATTATAATATATCTCAATACAATCAATCTCTCATCTCATTATCAAACACCCACAAGAACAATACTATCAAGTAAAAATCCATTTTATATAATGTGCAAGAAATTACTAGATTTTATAGAGCTCCTCTATCTTCTTGACAAAAATCATCTAGTAGAACAAGATCTACTACTAAATCTTATTCTTCTGGGAATTATTATTCATGGCCCTCTTAATGGTCAATTTTTATAGTGTGTATATTTATTCCCCCTCCTATGAAATATTAAGTGCAAAATATCTCTTTTAGAGTAATATAAATAGAATCTAAACCAATTAATTTTCTTACTTGGAAATCAATTGCTCATTACTAGGGAATCACCTAGAAATACTTGGTACTCATTACTAAATATCAAGAAATATTCCCTAAAAATATCTATTTAAGGAGAACACATTAGGAGAATCCCTAAGTAGGTCTAAAGCACTCAAAATGCATCTAATAACATTCCAAACCAAGTTAAAAACACCTCAATCCAAGTGAAAGAAAACATTATCAAGTATTAAGAGTATTAATATACATATAATTACATCATATAAATTACAAATTCATTAGGTGAATAACAACATGAGATTGAATCCATTTAGGAGTATTGATATGTAGGTGTAGACACAAAATTATGCACTTAGTATTATTACATCATGCCTCTAGTATGTCATTATATGCATGATTCCTAAGAAAGAAAACTAGACATTGACAACATTTGTTTTGCTTTACATTGACATTGTTTTATCTTTCTTTGCTTTCATCCTTTTATTTTATGGAATTATCCCTTTACTTTTGGACATCAAACAATGTGTTACCTAGCTCAATACTTCCTATTTTATCTTCGGAGCTCTTTGGACATTAGTGTCTAGTAAGGATAGGAGCAAGCAGATGCTATTGTCCCCTTGCCTTGTTTTATTTTGTTTAAAACTCCACCTCAATTATTATGTTGTGTTAAACTTCTATTCATCAATTTGGGTCATATTTTAGGGTTGTTAATGATGAAATTCAACTGAAGGTATCACACACACACACACACACACACACACACACACACACACACACACACACACACACACACACACGACTTACTAACTATTCTAAAGGGGTAATAAGGAGGACAACCAAGAAATTGGGCTATCACTTTCTATCTACTACTTGAGAAAAAGGAAGACTTAAGGACTGCATTTGGGTTGCATTATTCACTACATAAGAAGGGAAAATTGTAGAGTCCATCACACACATGATCTTGGGGGAAAAGTAGTTGTAGCTCACTATCTTGGTGTGAATGGAACAAGGGAAACCTATCTTCAAGGGACACGATTCTATCACATGTCACATCTTGAAACCGATAATTTATTAATCTTTATATATTTGAGAGTTAGGTGGTGGTGGATGACATAAAGACAATATGTTATTATTGATTGGTTTTTCTTGATTAACATTACAATATGTTTTGGATTAAAAACATTTATTTTCATTAATTAAATACTTTTATATGGTTATAAAATGTTTAATTACAATAATCGACTATTATTAATACTAACATGTCTTTTCTAATTTATAGATTTTTTTACATATAATGCATTAGGTATTGTTGTTTTTGCATGTGTGACACTCTTGGGAAATGAACAAGGGCATCATCGGAGAGAGAAGAAAAGATGTTGTCATGGGTATTACGAGAGAGTATACATGTGTACATTAGTTCTTGAAAATGATTTAAACCATCGGTTTGGTCTTAGAAATTCCTTCTTTGATTACTTACTATTGTTTTGTTTAGAGAGGAAGAGAAAGAGTTTTTATCATAGACCCCAAAATTACTCACATGTTCCTAGTGTTATCCTAATACACCCTGTTATTCACCCATTTGTGATTAATTGATTAATTCATACACATTGCACCCTTTGGATTAATTAAATTAATCCCTAGTACCCTTAGTACCCCTTTTTGCTAAGTTAATTATCATTTATTAATTAAATGATTAATTAATTAGTTAGTGTGTGCACATCCTAGTCAATTGCCACTCCCACTTGGACTCCACATCCTCATCCTAGTTAACTACACTTCTAGAATCCTAGAAAGGTGGGCAATTGAATTGCATGTACAACCACCTTTCCAGATGCAACTTCTGTAATTAATTCCATCATTGCCCCTAAATGCCCCAAAATTGCTGCAACCTCCTCCAATGCTATTTTTAGCATGTGCATTCAATCCATTTCAACCAAATTCCAACTACTCCCCTCTATAAAATGTAGGCCTACTCTCATCAAATCCTCTTGGATTCACAATACAATAACTCTACTAAATTTCCAAGCTAAATCCTTGTGTTTGTAGCAATTGCACCCACTTTGGAGGTCATTCAAGAGCACCCACAAATCAATCATTTTGCAAGGTTATACATCTTCAAAAGCTCTCCTACTGAGGTTTGCATTGGAAGGTTTTAGGGAGGTTTGCAATTTCATCTGTTCTCTTTCCATTCACCGTCACTTTTCATAGCTTACATTTTGGCACTCCCGGTGGGAATCACACCCCATTTTATTTCATTTTTGGTTTCCTTCCTTGTTATTGTGTTTTATTTGTTTCACAATTAAATTTTGGTTTGTGTGTAGCTTTCATAAGTGAATTGACAAGTTATACAGGTGTTTTACAATCAGTAAGAAGGTGTTGCAAATTTGTAGGAAGTTGCTTAGTTTACATTTCGCTTTCTTCCGGTTTATCAATTTCTGCATTTCTTCTTTCTTCTCGGTTTATCAATTTCGATTTCTTCTAGTTTTCACATTTTTGCTCTTGATTTATTTTTTGCACAACTTGTAAAAATCAAGGCATAAGAAATCAGATTTTATTATCGAAACATACAAACAAAATTAAAAAATCTATTTCTACAAGTTAAAAACAAAATTCTGATTTTTTATCTTCAAAGAAAAGTTAAAAAAATGCTAAAACCTAGATCCTAACCCCTACCCACCTTCCTCCTTTAGCTAGCTCGACCAGCTCGGTCGAGATGACCATTCCCCCACACCCCATTTTCTAACACCCTACCCCTCTCAAGCTTTCCCTACCCTTCCCGAGCTGGTTCCCCCTCAACTCACCTCGCTACACTACACTACCCATACCTCTCCCTAACTCACCCCGAGTTCCCTCCCCTAGCCTTGCGGATCCCATATCCCCGCCATCCCTACCTAGTCCTCTCCCTAGTCGGCGAGCATGGCTAACGATCCCCAACCAAGAATCTCCCCGACGATCTAGCTATGACCCACCCCGCCCAACGACCTCTCTCTAACTCCTCAATGCATCTCCGGATCTTAAACCCCTCGACTTCAAGCCATACCCATCACGGGTCCTCAACTCACCCTCCCTATCACTCACACAAGTAATCCCACACCACACCTTTGCATGCCATTTCCTTTGCACACTCGAGTGACTTATCGTCGTTGTTCCGACTTGTTCACAAAACCACACACCCTACACGCAAAACTTTAGGTTTTTTAGTGTTTATTTCTTTATAAATTTTTCCTTATAAGTTTCAAAATTTAGTTATTCGCTAAACTTGTTTTTCAAAGTTTATAACTTTTATAGCTTTTTCTTTCTAATTTTAAAACTTTAGGTATTCACATGAGCCTCCAAATTTTGGTCTATGTTCTTTCCTTTTCACTTTAGGTTTTGTTAATTTTTACCTTATGATTCTCTTCTTTTTATTTTTTTAACTTTTTTATCTATTTTATTTTTCATTTTTATATAGTTTTAAACTTTAGTTTAAATTATTTTATTTTGTTCTCACTAGTTAATCAATAATTAGTTTATCATTAGTTAGGTCGTTTGTTATAATTTTTTAATTATTATTGGCAATATTACAATAAAGCCGAGATGTAGTTTAAAAACTACACAAAAGCGACAAAAAGGAGCAAAACTACAAAAACATAACAAATAAACAACTTAGTAGTCAATATGTATTTCACTTCTTAGATGCTCTGTCAATTTTAGCCCTCGCTGACCGCAAAGAACCAAATATTTCCATGGTTGTAATGTGAGATGGGTCGGTTTATCCAAATGAAAAGACAAGGTCTCACACCGATTCCTCCTCCCAAATATATGCAGGGAATATCATTGAGCATGAAAACACTCTTAACATGTTGTTCCATAAAGTTGTATATGGCTTTGAGAGAAGAAATGGTGTAATCATGTCTGTCCTTGGAATTCACCATCCTATTATCAAGAGAATTAAGTTTTTTTATAAATTTCATTAATCTTCCCTTTACCAAGTTCGATTCTTCTTTAAGCTTCCTTTTGCCCTTTTGCTTTGATAAAAGTTTCATTTCTCTTTTAAGATGCTCAAAGCCTTTTCCATCTTGTCAATATTTTGCTGAAGATCCTCCTTCTTCTCCTTAGTAGAGCCGCTAAGTCCCATGTTGCTAATGTGAAGAAGGTTTCTGTAGTTTCAATGTCCTTACTACTACGCAGAACTTTGCTGGAGGGAAAAGGGTGGTTAAGGGGATATAATGGGTTTTAGGTTCGGATTTTCTCCGGTCGAGAGGGACAAAGGTGGGGATAATATCGGGGCTAGGATTAGAAGAGGCATGGGTTGGTGGGATGGCGAGGATGTTACATGAGGTAATGACGATGGAGAAGGAAAATGATGCCCCTGATGGAGAGGAGTTGCTCGAGTATGGTTCTGCATCTCTAAGATGGAACATTCTAGAGAATTGAGGATGTAATGGGGAAAACAAATATGCGGTTTTCTCCGAAATGATTCAAAAAAACCAAGTGCTTGAGAGGAACCGTAATGTACCTACCTTCCAGTGTGATGTATCAGACCATCATCTTAGCTAGCTCATTAAATGGTGCTGGAATGGAATTTAATTTGATGCATTCTCATGAAAAACTCAAGTTCTTCACCCTCTTTAAGGAATTTATGGGCCTCCATGTTCTTTTCAATTCTATTCTTTGAAAAATCTATTTCCTTCTAAACTCAAACCGATAACCTCTGCTACGAGTTCTTCATGATCTTAATGACTTGTTCACCATATTTCAACGTCCTTTATTTCCATCCTGTGGTAAACTGTAAGGAAATATTCTGATCATGCCCTTGTATCCTCTCAATGAGGTTAGAAACTTGCCACCGCAAAAATTCCATAAAACTACATTCTCCTTCCGGGCATGGTCACATGGGTTCAATTTGACAAGGTGCTCCGCCCATTATATTGTTAGGAAATAATTATATTAGTGCTCCATTATGTTAATGTGTGAGCAATATTATATTTTGTATATTGTTTATATGAGTTGATATTATAACAACTCATGTTATTTGTATTGTATCAGTTTTAGAGTTGTTACGAGTTGTTAAAACAACTTGTATAATTTAGGTGAGTGGTTTCCTATATTATAGGAAATATAATTCCTATATAATAATCTGTATGTAATATGAAGATGGACGAAATATCATTTGTTATTATTTTGTCTATTACCTGCAACTATTCTGATATGCTCTCTTCAGTTGGTTTCAGAGCGAGATGAGAGACCTATGTCAATTTTTGTGTAGCTACGTGGAAGGTGATTGAAGAGCTCCATACGGCCTCGTAAAGTACTACATGCGTTCACTACATGCATCTGAACAATAATATGACTCCATGTGTTCACATGCAAGTTCATTTAATCAAAGATTTGACCAATCTTCTAGACTAGCATTCTGCGATCTTAACGTGAGGATTTGAGCCAGATTAACAAAACGTGAACATTGTTGAGACGCTGCAATGGACTGATAAAAGATTCCTTGTTGTTCATCATTCCAGATCGCGTCAGCTGCATCTACTGTCCCATCTGTCACATTAAAACTGCCTTAATTGATTCAGGAGCTTTTATACCCAGCAAAGAAAATTTGAAGGATCTGATCGACGTCCTCAAAAACCATCTGTTGTGTGGTTGTTGGTTAACCACTTGGAAAACCATCCAGAAGTTGTTGGTATTGTCCTTGAAACCATCCAGATCATGAGCATGCTACGTAGCGGCATATTGCAGTACAAAGCAAGTTTTCCCATGTTCGCACTAAGGGGGGGAATGTTAGGAAATAATTATATTAGTGCTCCATTATGTTAATGTGTGAGCAATATTATATTTTGTATATTGTTTATATGAGTTGATATTATAACAACTCATGTTATTTGTATTGTATTAGTTTTAGAGTTGTTACGAGTTGTTAAAACAACTTGTATAATTTAGGTGAGTGGTTTCCTATATTATAGGAAATATAATTCCTATATAATAATCTGTATGTAATATGAAGATGGACCGAATATCATTTGTTATTATTTTGTCTATTACCTGCAACTATTCTGATATGCTCTCTTCATATATCTCTACTACTACTCGATTTTCTTTTGTTAATTGAGGATGTCGATATTTGCATCCCAATACCGCTTCTTAACCGCCCCTTTACATACCTAGAAAATGTGCGAGGGCCTATGCCATTGATTCCAAGACATTTCCTATGTGGGAAAGTTATCATTCCTAAAAAGCGAGAGGACAACTCTTTTAAGATTTTGCATATCAAGTATACTTTCATACTTGTCATTGATAATGGAATTTTCCATTGTAATAGGGAGGTTGTCATCATTAAACCAAGTGTTCATATTGTTGTTAACCCCGTGATTAGCTAGTGTATCCACTGTAGACACCCCAAATTTACATTCATGTTTCCACTTGTTCCCAATATTATGCTACTACACCCTGTTATTCACCCATTTGCAATTAATTAATTAAATTGATTAATTGATACACATTGTACTTCCCTTTGGATTAATTAAATTAATCCCATGTACCCTTTCAGTACCCCTTTGGCTAAATTAATTATTATTTATTAATTAAATAAATAATTAATTAAGTGTGTGCAAATTTGTTATAATTAGTTACTTGTTAATTTTTAATTAATTTAGGACTTTTAACTACACGATTAGGTACTCTTTTATTTTTTGCTATTTTCACTCTAATAGAATAATCGTCAAATTTTATGTCATAGGTTATTTGGTGCTTCCACTTCACTTGATTTTCACTTTTGGGACTTTATATCACTTATTTTCATTATTATTTTTGTCCTTTTCACAAACAAAGCTAATCTGTCAAGCTTGAAAAACTAGGGTTAATGGATGTTTCGGTCCACTTTTTAATTATTTTTTAGCCATTTCATACACATTTTATCATTTTCTAACTAGGACTAACACTTTATAATGTGAGTTTCTTTTGTAATTTTTTTGTTTTTGGTAAGATTATATCATTGTGTGATCACAGGTATGCTCTTGCCTCACGCTTTCTAAGTGATCTTGGGAATCAGAAACATACTCATTTCTTTTTTTATTTTGGAGAATTAACGCTTGTAGTTTAATCAAAGCTTGTTCGCATGTATTCTCTTTCCTTGCACTTTCTAAGCGATCTAGGAAATCAGAAACACGAACTTGCTTTTGTTGTCTTGGCCTCTACCTACCTCAAGAAAACTACTAACCCTCATTTATAGGACCGCACTACGAAGACCATCAAAACTACTAACTATAGGTTACCAAACAATGTACAACCAAACCACATTAAGTTCAAAGATAAGAAAATAAACCACATTCAAAACACTTTGTATATGTAGGTTTGGATAAGGGTAAACCCATCCGCTTTGAACTAGGAGAAACTCCCTTTGGCATAATCCTTAATACAATAAGAGGGATGCTCCTAGGAACCCCAAAGTAGTCCACATAAGAGGGAACCTTGTGGACGAAGTGTGCACATTTTATCCCAAATGACTAGTAAAGCCTTGTGAGTTAGAGTCACATATATCCTTAGTGGTGACCCCAGTGCGATTCATTCTAGAGAAAGATCTTTGCTCAGGGTTTCAAAGGGGGTAAAGTAAAGCCGTCAACTAGAAATAGCATCGCACTCACTCGGATATATCTGCTGACACCTAGTTGAGTGAACCACCTAGGAAGCCATGCCTTGTCCAAGCCAATCTAAGGTAGAGGCCAAAACTTTCACTACATCATTTTTTCATTTTTCTCACATGTTACACACTTGTGTTTCAATCTTGTCATTCACATTTTCTCTCTCATCCACCTTTTTGTTTTGTTAATGTGTATAAGTCTTGGGTTGTGGAAATCTATATCCGCACTTGATTACTTTCGTTTGCATCTAAGTCTTGACATTGTGATACTCAATTTATCACGGTCCAAACACCCTCCGATCTTTCATTGTTGTAAGTCTTAAGTTTAACATTATCTTGTTAAACTTTGAGCATTCCACATTCTTACATTGTCACATTTCACATTCACTTTATGGACTTGTCGACATTTTCACTATCTTTCTCCCATCATCTTACGTCGTCACATTATAAAATCACTTTATTGATTTGATGACCACTTTCATATCTCCCCCATCATCTTACGTCATTGCATTTCACATCCATTTTTTGAGTTGCGACATATTTCATTCTTTTCCTATCATCTTATGTTTTCGTACTTTGTAATCATTTTGTTACATTGTCGACATCCTCATTATTTTTTCACTTATCACTTTAAATTCACCTTTACTTTGATTTGAGATCACTAATCCATTATTTTCCCTTGTCTCGTATCTCCATTTTTTCAAGATTTATACCTTTTCATCATTGTTTAATCACTTCTTGTGACGACATTATTTTTTTTTTCTTTAGGTGTTCACTCTTCCTTTTTGTGTCTCTTCCTTTAACACATTTTTGTTGAGAGTTGATAATCATCCATCATGTTTTAAGTATCCTCTTGTCACACTTAATTTGTTGCAAGTTGAGCACAATAACTTCTTTCATCTCTCCCCTCTTTACATTCACTTTTGTAAAGGTTCGTGGCATCTTTCAAACTTCTTCACCTTTCTTAACATTCATTTTGTTACGAATCATATAAACTAACATTTCAATCCATATTCCAACTTAACATCATTCATTTTGTTCAGTTTTGCAAAGTCCCTTTTCTCATCACTCTTATCACACATTTTGTTAAGAGTTGATTGCATTCATCTTGTTACGTCTTGTTTCCCTTAACACTCATTTTGTTAAGTGTCGAGCACATTTAACTTTTCACCCCTTATTCTTTTCTCTTAACACACATCTTGTTAAGAGTCCACCTTCATCATCACTCTTATCACTCATTTTGATTAAGAGGTGATCACTTTCACTTTGTTAAGTCTCTTCCACCTTAACATCACTCATTTTGCTAAGTATTGTGAAGTCCCCCTTTTCGTTCCTCTTAACACTCATTTTATTAGGAGTTAACCTTTTCACATCTCTTCATCACTCTTATCATTGATTTTGATTAAGTGTTGACCATGTTCACCTTGTCAAGTCTCTCTTCCCTTAACATTTATTTTTGTTATAGAGTAGAGCACATCTAACCTCATCTAGCACCTTTCCTCTTAACTCTCATTTTGATTAAGATTCGGGTAATTAACTAACCATTTTCGCTTCTCCCTCTTAGCACTCATTTCACTAAGGGTTGAGATTTTTCATCTTCTTCCCTCTTCCATCTTAGCATTCACTTTTCCAAGGGTTGAGTTTTATATCACACTTATTATCATTCTTCCCCTCTTTTAACAATGGTGGGAACACGACATCGTGACTATATTCCTTTGCGATGGATATAGTTCAATACTACTGTTGGGACAGGAAGTATATCTTTTGATCCGACCCAACTACAAGTTCGGGATCAAGAGCTATTTGTGGCTCTAGCTGCGGTGGATTTGGTGGTTCTAGAGGCAGAGAAACACGGGAGGTTTTGGATCGGGTGGGCGAAGGTCCGCACCAACCTCGGAGAATATTTACATGGAGATGTCTCTTCATCTTCCAGAGTATAGGGGCATAGAAGATGTTGTTGAACACGTATACATGTGTGAAATACTGTGGCATACAAAAGGAATCATGGCTTCTGAGTGTAGGGCAAGTCAATTTGCTACTACATTACAAGGGTGCACACACATTGGTACATAAAGTTTGACCCTAATCAGACTTACGTAGACTATACAACTTTAAAAGATGTTTTCCTTAAAGAGTTTCACATCCCTGAGTTTGAGCAGAAGAGTATAAGTGCGCTCAAGGATATTAAGAAAGGCACTACTGAGAGTGTTAGAGAGTATGATGCTCATTTCAAAACACTATTATCCAAGCTTTCTTATGATATTCATGCAAGCCAACATGCACAATGGTTTTTTGGAGGTTTGATTACACCTTTTAGGAGGGCACTATCACATAAAACATACATTGATCTACACGAAGCACTTAAAGTAGCCTTACGCGCTGAGGCAGTTGGAAGTATAGACACTAGGTTGAGTCTGTTCTTAGAATCACAGATCACGGCACATATGATAAAGCGTTGGAGAATTTATCGACAAACTTTGCACATGAGACATGCACAGGATTTGGTGTACAGATTATGAAGTGGAAGGTCACATAAAGGATAGTTTTCCCCACAGATCAATGCACTCATTATTGTTGGAATGTGAGATATGCCATCTAAACCATGATGCTAGCCATTTCCCATTACTACAACACGCGATAAGGAAGAAAGTTTCATGCTTGCACCGCAAAATCTATACGTCCACGAATGATGACATGGAAGACTACCTGATGATTGATCGGATCCACGATGTTATAGATATCGAGTGTATGATAGACAAGAGTTTTAGATAACTCTAAAGGAAAGAACGAGCATTAGGATTGGGATCACAATCGGGCATACCATAATCGTAATGAAGGACGTTTTGAAGGAGGTTGTGGCAGAGGTCGAGGGTTTCGAGGAGGATATGGAGGCCAAGGCCATGGTGGTGGAAGAAAGGAGTTCCCTCATGGAACATGTTACACATATGGATCTCCCGACCATTACAAACGTGAATGTCATCGAATATTACATGTTCTTTCTATGGAAAGAATCATAGTTATGAGGAGTTCCCAGACTTTTATGAGCATCTTAACAAACAACATAAATAGGAAAACAAAGGCACAGGATGGTTAGGATATAATGCGCTGTGGAAAATCAGTGGATGCCCAAGTTGGAACCAAAATCTGAGGCATTGCAGGTAAATATCATGACCCACATTAAAGTAGCGCACATGAAGGACACATTACAACAGAGGCCTACCATCACTAAGGAGGAGGTTCTACATGCACGGTACCTAGATCCATCCCATCAAAAAGAGGTTTACCAGGAAACCATGGAGGTACTCAGGAATATTTAGGGTGAAATATAATATTTAAAGGAGCAATCACAAAAGATGGAGTAAAAGAAAGAATCAGAAAAGGTCCAAACTGATATGGATGACTTAAGAGAAGTGTGCAAATCGGTGTACCCACGAGAATATCATTCCACTATTGAGGAATTGGTTAAAAGGGAACACTCTGCGCATAAAAACCGAGGCTGGATGACATATCCACGCATGTAAATATTCCCCCTCATAGCCTAGATTATGACAAGGAAATAACTCTGAATGTTGTTGTGGATGGGTGGCTATTGAGTAATATACTAATTGATACAGTGTAAAAGTCAATGTTCTTACCTTAGATGCATGGGTATAGATGGAGAGACCTCTATTACAGCCATCCTCTAATGTATTGTTCATGGCTAATTAGACTAAGGCCACTCCCATCGGAGTTTTAAAAGATGCATCTATTACCATACAAGGAGCCAAGTTCATTGGAGATTTTGAGGTTTTAGTGCTGACAGAGTCAGATAGCTTCCCAACTCTATTAGGGCATCCTTGGTGCTATGCAAATAATTTTGATCTTTATTTCAACAAGGGCTATATTAATTTCAAAAACAAGGAGGAAAGAGTTATTATCACTTTAACAGATGGAAAATCTATGCCCTATGTTGAGCCCTTGAGTGAAGAAGACCTGAATATGATTTATGTACGTGTCATTCGGGATCCAGAGGTGCTTAAGCCATGTAAAGAAGGAATCCTTCAGTGGGAGGATGCACAGTCTATTAGTGATACTACAAGTGTTGCTTGTGATAATTGGGCTCATAACACTTATGAGTTGGTAGGGCACGAAGTAAAGAGCATATTTCCTAGGGTCAACAAACCGTGTTATATTAGGAGAATAGGTAACAACTCGGTACCTTGTTACACTGGAGAAGGAGATCCTATGGTGTTCTGCCCGCACGCCATAGAAGAATAGTGTATAGACCCACTTTGTAAAGAAGGAATATGCTAGCACATACCCTACGCGGGACAACAACGCGCTGGTGGGTGGTCCAAAAGGATAATCTTGTAGGATGGAATGAAATTAGGATTTCTCTTTCCACTAGGTTCTTCAAGAGCAATGCACCTACTCAAATATACACTTATCAGGGTAATCAACCCGTCAAAGACCATGTTTAACAAAGTGAGAGACTTTGGATAGAGGGTAGGAAGCTTTACCACCTTTACTCTGGGTGCACAAGTTTTTTTCCACTTTACATGGCTGCGAATGTGCTTGGTATGTATATGCAAAATTCTAGAGAGAGACTGAAATTGGCAAGATTTAATTGTAGGAATGACCCAGATGTTTGACTTCTTCTCTACCAAGCCTCCGGTGGAAGAAGCATTAAAAGTCATAAAGCGCTTAACTATGGGAGATAGTGCTAAGGCTAAAGAACTCATTTAGGAGTTATTGGATGAAGGAAACTTAGGAGCGCGTCTTGTTGAAGAGATAGAGGCCAATGCCACACTACTTCAATGCACTTTCCTTGAGAAAGAAAAAGGAAAAATGGTCTACTTAGTGGATGATGAAGAAGTAGAAAATATGGATGTAAACCATTCAACAAGTAGGCATGAGGTGTTGGAAAGTGCAGATAAGACCACGCACACCTACCATGAACCTATGAAGATAAAGAAAGTGAATATTGGATCAGATGCTGAGCCTAAGGAGGCCATAATTGGGGACTATTGGTCAAACTCTGAAGTGGAAAAAATCATAGAGTTACTATGGGATTATTAGGATTTATTCCCTCGGGGTACCATGAGCTTAAAGGTGTGCATGAATCATTAGGGGAGATGAGGATAAAGCTTAAAGAGGGTACACACCCAATTAGAAAGAGACCCTACATGATGAACCCCAACTTACATGAAAAGGTCAAAGAAGAGATTGACAAAATGTTGAAGTCTGGAATCATCAAGCCCCGGATAAGTCAAAATGGGTTAGTCCAATGGTGATCAGTATCAAGAAGGATGGATGGATTAGGATCTGTGTGGACTACATGGAGTTGAATGCTGCATGTGTGACTTATCCCTTTCCTATGCCATTCACTGAATAAATAATAGAAGGCGTTGCGGGGCACGGATGAAAGAGAGATTTGTGAGAACCAATGTCAAAAATAATGCACCATAATGAAGTTTCACTATGATGGCAACGTCAAGCTCTAATGCAATAAGTAAGATTTGAACAATGGAAAGAATATGAAAATAAGAAAATAGGTCTGCTCATGCTCATAGATCGAAAAAGGAAGTACAAATAGGGGTGTTGTGTAACCCCCATGCCTAAACAAGGAAAGAATATCAATGATGCCACTGACGCATATGACATGACTGACACATATGACGCCACTAAAGGAGGAGTTACAATTCCAAATAAGGAATGTAACTCCTATGATGCACTAACGTAAATGACAATGACAGATTCTATGACAGAATCTGACACTTGTCATTTGACTTCCTAAGACCTATGACTCTCGCAAGGCAAGATGACTCACTAGGTGATGTGGACGATGACTAGGCATGTCACACACACCAACACCCCCTTCATTGAAGTTGAGGAAGAGGTCATGGTAAGCCAAAACAGAAAAGAAGACTCCCCTAGACAACTAAGAAAGATGTGTCAATGGGGCTGGAAACTAAAGGCTTGATAAGGTGCCCATATACAAACAACATCTTTATGGAAAGAAGAAGAAGAGAAGGAGGACTATATAACCCGAAGTAGGTGGGTGGCTACAACAGACCTCACCCCAAGAAGAGACAGTAAGTGAAGAAATTTCACCTCAGTGAAGGGCTTGGTGAATATTTTTGCAACCTGATCAGCTATCTGAACATACTGTATGTCAATGATGTTTTCATGTATTAGCTCCCATATGAAGTGCATGTGAATCTCAATGTGATTTGTCTACTAATGTTGAACTGGATTTCTACAAATCGAGATAGTGCTCATGTTGTCACAGTAGATAATGGTAGGCCACCAAAAGTGGATGCTAAACTCTGTCAAGATACCCTGTAACCAAACAACTTCGGTGGCAACGTTAACTTCTCCTTTGTATTATGATTTTATCGATGATATGGCAATGGTGTTCTACTTCTTCTTTGGACCAACCGACAGACTGAACCAAGAGTGAAACTGTAGCCTAAGGTAGACTTACGATGATCTAGATCACAGACCCAATCTAAGTCTGTAAATCCAACCAAGTCAATCTCAGTCCCTCCAAAGTAATGAATACCATTTATGTGAGTGCCACGAACATAGTGAAGGATCCACTTTGCTGCTTTTAAATGTAGCTCATGAGGCTCCTGCATAAATCTGGACATGATCTCGACAACATACGAAAGATCTAGTGAGTGTGAGTAAGGTAGATCAAGCTCCCCACCAACTGTCGATAAAGGGTACCGTCAACCAAGGGGGAACAACCTTGAACACTGGAAATAAAAGGAGTAGGTGAGGACTTGCAATCAGACATGTGAAACCGAGCAAGCAAATCAAGAGATTACTTAGGCTACGAGATCATAATTCCCAAGTCATATTGTGAAATTTGGATCCCAAGAAAGTAATGAAGCAATCCTAAGTCAAACATGGAGAACTTGTTGGCCAAGGAGATCTTCATAGAATCAATGATAGAGGAAGAGCTACCCCTGATCAACAAGTCATCAACATAGAGAACAAGAATAAACATGGAGTCATCCTGCTACAGAATATACACATTTGGGTCAAAGTGACATCGAGTGAACCTTGATGCAAGTAGAAAGGAGTCCATCTTGGCATACCAAGCTGAGGGGCTTGTTTAAGGTCGTAGAGAGACTTCTTTAACTTGCAAATGAGGGATGGATCATGGACATAACCCGAAGGTTGTTTCATATAGATCTCTTCCTCTAGGTCCCCATGAAGGAAGGCACTCTTAATGTCCATCTGGTGGACTTCCCATTTGTTAGTGGCAAGGGTCGAGTTGAATGGAAGTCATCTTCACAATTGGAGCAAAGGTTTCTGAGTAATCAACCCCAACTACCTGGGAGAAACCCTTAGCTACAAGTCACGCTTTATACTTCTCAACTTCTCCATTGGCTCCATACTTTGTTCGATATATCCACCTACACTAAATGAATTTTCTTCCTTTTGAAAGAGGGGTAAGATCCCAAGTGTCATTCTTTATGAGTGAGGAATACTCCTCCTCCATAGTAGAATCCCACTCAGGAATCCCATAAGCTTCCTGGAAATATGGTGGATCAGAAGCAGAGGTGAAGAAGGAGTGGGGTCTAACGAAACTCGAGTGCATATGTCTCTCATCTGAAGGATCTCAAACTAAATCTCCAGTACTCTGTAAATTTTTCTTGGCCCAAAGAGGTCTTGAAGGTTTAAGCTCAGAGTCGGAAGATTCTTCACTTGAGTGAGAAGGGACATAGTCCTCATCATCACTACTGTCAGAATTAGAAGACTCAGAAGTTTGAGGATTGGGAGGAGTAGGGAGAGGAGGAACTCGCTCAAAAACATCATCATCTGATGAGTTAGAATTTGAATCAGTGGGAAAAGAACCTCAGTGGAAGTAAAAGTCAAGGATGACTCATCAAACTTCACACTCCTCTCAATATAGAGCTCATGGGTTGTAGGGTTCAACAATTGATATCCCTTCACGCCATCAGGATACCCGAAAAGATACAAGGTTTGGATTGTGGATCCAATGCCTTGCGTTTCTTCTTGGGAATCCGAGCCATAGCCTTGGATCCAAAGACTCGAAATTTCTCAACATCAGGCTTGTGTCCAAACTAGGATTCAAAGGGTGTCATCCCTCTTACTACCTTATGTGGAACATGATTCTGAATGTAACAAGCACAATTCTTGCTTCAAGCCAATAATGCGGAGGTAGGGACTTTGAGTGAACCATACAAGTAGCCATCTCCTTTAGAGTTTGGTTCTTTCTTTCTGCAACTCCATTTTGGGAAGGGCTGTAAGCAACTGTACGTTGCAAAGCAATCCCCTAAGAAGTGCTGAAATCCTCAAATCTATTGCTCACATACTCACCTCCATTGTCAGTTCAAAGAACCTTGATAGACCATTCTGCTTATTTATCAGAAAGAGCCTTAAATTTTTTAAAAATTCTCAAAGACTTCAGACTTAAGCTTAAGAAAATATACTTAAGTATAACGCAAAAAGTCATCAATGAAGGTTAGTATATATAGAGCTCTAGTGAAATAAGGAGATGGAAAGGGGCCAGAAACATCACTATGAACAAGATCCAAGGGACGAGTAGCTCTCCAGGATTTTCCCTTATCAAAGTTTTTTTCAGGGTGCTTTCCGAGGGTGCAACCCTCACAAAGACCTTTAGAAAACTTAACTCGGGGTAACCGTTGACCATTTCATTTTGGCTCAATTGTTCAAGGTAACGATAATTTAGATGCCCAAAACGCTCATGCCATAGCTTGCTAACCTCATTTGCATGAGTGAGAAAGGAATTGGGTGTCAAATCAAAAGAGAAGTGGGAAAAGGTATACAACTGTGAATGGTGATCCACCTTTCCCTTAGCCATAGTGCAGTTAGAGTTAAACTCATGAATGATCACCAAGTTAGGACCAAATTCCACTCACATTCCTTCACCAAGGTGGGTGATTTGGTAAACCGATAGGAGATTGGGAACACTCAACACTTGGTTAAATGTTCCACCTTCTATCTCTACCGATCCACTACCGGAAACCGACACATGAGTGTCATCACCCAATGTGATTTGGGACATGCCACATGGTTCAATGCTAGAGAATTCAACCTCTGAAGAAGCCATGTGGTGCGAGGCACCGAAATCAATAATCCAAGTTGATGATGGAGCTGATCTAGCTACGAGGGCCTTACCTTTCTTCTTTTCATTTTTAGACTCCTTTGCTTTAGAAGACTCGCCCTTCTGAGCATTTTGTTTAACGGATTCAAGAACACTTATTTTATTCTTCTCAAGCAAATGAGTTAAGTGATCAATTTGTTTCAAAAAAATGATGCTCATTGTGGCCAGAATTCTTACAATAGGAGCATTTAAACTTTTCCTTCTTTGTTTTAGGCTCAAAATTCAAGTTTCAGGTGTTAGGCTTACAGGGGTTGGTTGGTCTTGGTTTCTTTCTTAGGTTGGTCCTTTGTTTCTTTCTTATTTTCATTTTTCTTGCCCTTATTCACCACAAGGGCATGTGACTTGGATTTTAGAGTCCCCATTTGAATGAGTTTGTCCTATTCTCGAATTATTTGGGACGAAAAACAGTCAACGGAGGGAATTTTCCAAGCACTACCCAAGGTGGCTTTTGTGGCATGGAAAGTTGAAACAAAGATAGAGTATTCAGGACCTAACTTAGAAAGAATCGACAAGATCAATTGAGAGTCTTTCTTTTCCACTTTACATTCCTTTAGAAGCAATCTAGTGTGGAAAAACTTTGAGAAGAAGGCCTGCATGTTTTCAAAGTCACTAGGATTTAACCCTAGTATTTTATTCTCCAAATCATGCGCTCTCATGTCATCTTGCTTCCCAAATATATCGTTGAGCATTTTCCATGCTGCATCAGGAGTTGAGGAAGTTTCGATGTGGAAGAGAAAGTTGGGAGATACAAACATACAGAGAAGACCTAAGGCTTCATCACAACGGTTGAACCACTTAGATTTTTCGGGTTCATCATTAGGTTTGGTCTCTAACCCCATGGTGACACGGTATAACCCTTTACTTCACAAAACCAATATAATTTTATATTTCCATTCAAAGAAATTAAAAGGTGTGAGCACGAGTACTTTAGAGATATCCATAATGAAGAGATAGAACCAACAAAGGAAGAAGGAAGGAGAGAGAAAGGAAACAACCACCCCAGAAAAATATCACACCCCCCGAGTTAGGAACTTTATAGTTTAGTGTGTTGATTACAATCAGATGTGATTGTGTGTCGAGAACCAATCTGTCACTCACCTTGTAATCAGCATAATAATGCACAAGAGTGGAGACAACAATCAAGGTTTGCTTTGGGCGCAACAATTCGACACCATAACCAATCACAAGAATGAGGAAAAAAGAAGGGGAAGAGAAATCCTTGTGAGAAATAGCGTCTCACGTTGCATGAAAGAATCCCTTTGTTGTAAGACTGTGGCAGACGCACTCACAAGTCCACAAGCAATAAAAGGGATAGAACAAAGCTCAAGATGATTCAAAATGAGCTGATTTAAGCAATACAAAGACACCCCCTAGAATGTGGCACTTTATAAAATAGTGCATTTACAAAACTGATAATCCCATCATCTAGAGTGTAAAAAAACATGTAACTTTGACTAAAGAAGTGCTCAAAACTGAGCAATGAGTCAAAAGTTATAGCAAAAAATAATTCCTGCAACTGATGGAAAAATGCTAATAAGCCTACAAATGGATTTAAAAGTGCCCTAAACACATGCAAAGGGTGTCATATGTATGCTCGTTGGAAATGGCATTAAATTTTAGATAGGGTTTGTTTTTATTGCGAGGGGGATTAGCCTCCTGCCAACCCTAGACCTCACCCTCTGTCTTCGACACTCAAAGGAAGGATGAATAAAACAAGTAAAAACCCAAAATAAAGGTTTACAATGCCAATTAAAAGTTTTACACCTTAAAATATTAAAGGTGAGATTGATTTTACCTTCAAATAATTCTAAAAGGAAATGTTGACCGAGATGAGTTATACGTTGAAGGTAATCCATGGTCAAGTAAATGAAACGTGGTCAAGTGTAATCCACTTTGTTACTACAGGGTAAATAAAATGGTCCAACAATGACCAGTCCATGTGTAGATCTGTAACCATTATTCCAAGATTATATGCGGTGAGATTATAGGTAGGTTATAACGGCTCGGCAGAGTGCAAGGGCCGACACATGATTATCTGCAAAGTTAGTAGCATGCGAGAGGGGCTCCAAAAACATCCACAAAGTTCGTTAGATGTGGAATCCAACCACGAACAAATGGTGAAGCACGAGTAGCAACAAAGCGGCGAGCAAAGAAATGAACCAGGGGCTCGTTCGAAGGTGGAGCCAAATAATTCAAACAGGGGGCTTTATGCACTGGCAGAAACAAAATTAATCCGAGGCCGAAGTGAATCGTGATCACAATCAAGGTCACACAGGCTCACACAAACCCAAAACACGTGTTGTTTATGAAGGCAAAGATGAGTCAACACAAAACCATGAAAGAGGATCCAATGCAACGTTGAACCCAAAGTTATGCAAAAAAATCGGATCTGTAACCTCTGAAATGCAGCCTCAAACTGTAATAGACCTGAAAAAACACTCATGCAAAGATGGAACACCCAAATAACTCAAACTCACAAACCATGAACCAAGAATGAACCATAGGTCCACGCCAAAGCAAAATCTGAGCTTATGAGAATAGAAGTAATCATGAACTCAACAACCATGATAAAGAAAACCAACCAAATACTCTCAAACTTGTAATGCTTTGAAACCTCAATACGAGGTGAGCAATACAATTCCAAAATAATAATAAAAAAAATTGCACGAGGAAATAAGAAGAAACCAAAAGTAATAAACAACTTGATAAACAAAAGTGTACGTTTCTTTGAAACCACTCGATACCATGAAAGAGGGATTTACGAGAACCGATGTCGAAAACAATGCACCACAACAAAGTTGCACTCCGATGGTAACGTCAAGCTCCAACGTAATAAGCAAGATTTGAACAATGGAAAGAATATTTAAATAAGAAAACAGGTCTGCTCATGCTCATAGATCGAAAAAAGGAAGTATAAATAGGGGTGTTGTGTAACCCCCATGCCTAAACAAGGAAAGAATATCAATGACGCCACTAACACATATGATGTGACTGACGCATATGACGCCACTAAAGGAGGAGTTACAATTCCAAATAAGGAATGTAACTCCTATGACACACTGACGTAAATGACAATGACAAATTCTATGATAGAATCTAACACTTCACATTTGACTTCCTAAGACCTATGAATCTCACAAGGTGAGATGACTCACCAGGTGATGTGGACGATGACTAGGCATGCCACACACACCAATAATGAAATATATTTGTTTACAAATGGGTTCTCTAGGTATCATCAAGTTAGGATTACCCAAGAGGATCAGGAAAAAACTGCTTTTACTACTGAATGGGGTAGCTTCACCTATACTATGATGCCTTTTGGTCTGAAAAATGTGCCTGCTATATTTTCACGCATAGTTGTTCAAGCATTTAAATAATTTATTCACAACTTCTTATAGGTTTATTTAAATGATTGGACGAGTGTATGGGCTCGAGTCAAGGACCATTGTGATAATCTGTGCTTAATGTTTGAAAGATGTAGACAGTTGAGTATCTCTTTGAACATCAGGAAGTGCATATTTGCTAAACCATTTAGAATACCTGTTAGGACACATAATCTATAAGGAAGGTTTGTTGGTTGATCCAACTAAGGTTGCAGTCATTATAGCCCTAAAAGAGCCTACCAGTCAGAGTGAGGTGCGTGGATTTTTGGGTCATATAGGATATTATAGGAAGTTTATTAAAGGATATGCCAAGATTACCGCACCTTTGGAGGAGTTATTGAAAGGAAAAGGTACATTCTACTAGGGAGAACCGCATGCGTGCGTGCATTCGATACATTAAAGAGAAACTTACTAGCGCGCTTATTTTGTGTTTTCCTTCGTAGGACCAACCATTTCATGTTCACGTGGACACCTTTGACATGACCATTGGCATGATATTGGCTCACCTAGAAAAGGTATTATAGATCATCCTATATGTTTTCTAGTAGAAATTTGACTCCTACAGAACAAAACTACACAAGTACAAAGCGCAAAGCTTTGTCATTGATCTATGCGCTACATAAGTTTAGACAACACCTACTAGCTACACCATTTATCTTTTATATAGATCACATGGTATTGAAGTATTTGGTAAAAAAGCTCGTATTACAGGGGCACATATGCAGATGGGTACTCTTATTTCAAGAATTTGATTTCACAGTTGTGGTAAAACTAGGGAAAAGTAATTTTAGACCAGACCATTTATCTAGAATACAATCTAGGAGAAGAAGCACAAGAAATTGAAGATACCATGCCAGATGCATAGTTATATAGGTTACAACGAGCACCATCAAAATTAGAGGACATTGATGTCTTTCTACGAATAGGCATGACACCAGAAGGAATGAAATACTTAGAGAAGAAACAACTTGCTATACGCGCGACACCCTATATGTTGATTAGTGGTGACCTATACAAATTAGGCCGGGATGAAGTATTATGCCGTTGTGTATTGGAGCATGAGCATACATATATTATGGAAGAAGCTCATGGTGGTATTACAGGTGGCCACGATGTAGGTGACGCCATTGCGCGAAAGATTTTACTCGTTGGATTATGGTGGGAAACCTTGTATAAAGATCTTAAGGATTATTGCAAGGCTTGTGATCATTGTTAACGTCTTAGAAAACAAGGTCAATGAGATGAAATGCCTCTTAGACCTATTAATAGTGCATAACCATTTGAGAAATGGGATATAGATTTTGTGGGTCCTATTTCACCAGCCGTGCATAGGAGTGGATCACGCTATATCATAACTTGCACAAATTATCTGACAAGGTGGGTAGAAGCAGTTCCTACAAAGGATTGTACATTGGTTACAACAATTGATTTTCTATGGGAAAATATTATTACAAGGTATGGATGTCCTTTAAGTTTAAATAGTGATAGGGGCACACACTTTCTAAATGATACAATAAGAATTTTATTGAATGAATTCATGGTTGCACACCATAAGACTACACCATATCATCCTCGGGAAAATGGGATCACTTGATGCTTTCAACAAAAATTTGAGTCGGACATTGACAAAAATCATTTGATGTTGGAAGAAAGGATTGGGATGATAAAGTATCTGAATACTTTGGGCATATCGAACAACATATAAAAGGTTGAACAAAGCCACACCATTTCAATTAGTGTTTGGTGTAGAAGTAGTTCTTCCTATGGAATTCATGTTACCATCTTTGTGTATTGCACATGCTAGAGGTCTAGCTGATGAACAAGCATTAGAATAATGGATTGAAAAGTTAATTAAGTTGGATGAGCGATGAGAAATAGCACATTGGAGTCAAAAACAAGAAAATGCTAGGCGAAAGCATGACATGACATGCACATCAAGGATAAAAAGTTCACAATTAGACAGATGGTGCTCCTTTTTTATTCTAAGTTTTTGCGCCATCCAAGAAAAATCAAAGTACATTGGTTGGGGCCCTATGTTATCAGTCACATACTTGAAACAAGTGCTTTCCATTAGAGGTGATTGATGGCACACAATTACCCGATTACTTCAACGGAAGTAGGTTGAAGCCGTATTATAAATAAGTCTTCTTAGTGTTTGTAATAAAGTAGTGTTGCCATTTAGATTAGGTTTTCAATTTTGTATTTTCCTTAATGTATTTCATTATTTGTCACTATGCTTTTTCAATTTAGTTGGTATTTTTGTGTAATAAGTGTGTTTGCATGCTAGAAGCTAATTACTATTTGAAGAATTTTTATGCACAGAGGACTGCACATACCCTTAGTGTGGGGTGGTTATTGATATCTAGGTACAAGACTATTGAAAATAAGTACACATGAAAGGAACAAACTGCTACGGGTGCTATTCAAGTTGGAGAATTGAATGAAAACAAAAAAGTGCTTCTAGAAATGAGGACCATAGGTGGAGATGAATGAAGAAACAAGTATAATGCGAGGTAAGCAGAGGCCATGGGAACTACCAAGGAAGGCGCAGTGGTGAGGTACTCGAGTGCATGGAGGCATCTTTGAAGAGAAGTCCGTGGCTAGAAGGTAGGAAGGCACACTAGAAGGTTATATCTTGGGCACAAAGATGTACTACGTAGAAAGAATGAAAATGGTCGATTAATGAGAGGATTGTTGGTAGGTGGAGGAGCAATAAATGCACTAAATTTTTGAAAATCTATATAAGGATGGGATGTGAGTTCATTTTTACCATTTCAATTGAGAGAATTTGAAAAGAGCTAAGTGCAAATGAGCCAAGCAATCATGTTGAGGTGCGAAGAGTGTGAAACTAGACATGGAGAGAAGATTTGTGTGCAAGAGAAGCTTGCGTTCCCATAGGTGAAGGGTTTGAGAAAAGTAGAAATGTTACAAAAGAGCTAGGGCACATGATTTCCACTAGGGCATGAAGATTTGAACCAGGGTTTCAACTTGCTTGATTACAGAGGGTAAAAAAGAGAGATTTTTCAAATGACACCAAAGAAAGCACCCGTAGTAGGAGTAAAAGGGAAGAAGAAGGTCAAAGTGGAAGGAAAAATCACTTCCGAGAGTAATTTCTCGAAATGTAATATCTAGAGGGCGTGAATGTGGGACAAGAATCGGATTCCCACATCCGTTAATCTAAGATCAATGATTACACCCATCACACATCAAATAATAAGAGGGAACTGTATGTGCATGTCAACACAAAAGGATCCAACACAATAAGCGGAGAGGGAAAAGGCTTGGTGATGAGAAAGATTGCATCATATGAGGGATTGATCTAGATCTTGTAGGAGGAACTGAAGAAAGTAGATCAAGCCTTTGAATATTTGTACAGCCCCAAAAGCCATTATAAGAACCAAGACCATTATAGAGGACAATGAAGTCCTAAAATCCATGAAGGATGAAACCTTGGGCGCCTTGCAGATGATTAACGCTTGTCAGCAGCGACGCGAGGCCCTTACAATAACACAAGAACCACACAAGGAAAGGTTAGATGATCTTGGGAAACTCATCGTGTAAAAGATGGAATTATTAGAAGGAAGAATGACTGCCATGTCCAACATTGTTTTGGTCTTGCAGAATGAGAAAGGAGAGATTGCAAAAGATGAGCTAGAGTCAATTGCAGTGGATATCCTAGAAAAGGTAGAGGCCATGCTCAATGATTGGTAGAATTTAGAGGTGAAAATAAAAGAAGAATATCCAGAATTGATTCTTCCGGTTGAAGCAAAAGATCTTTGCAGGGTAAAGTCATTCTTTTATTCATAAAAATTCTTTCTATTCTTCTATTTATTTTCTTTGATTCATTTTGGAGACAACAATTACCGGGTGACAATGCAATTAGTGTGTGGTAATGTTGGTCAATCAAGATATGGAAATTAGCAAAAACATACGAGAAGGTTTGCATGGAAGAGCGGAGCGTATTTAAAAGTGGTAGGATCGGGAAGGAATCATGCACTTTGAAGAGAGATAGATTTGGGACTTAGCCATTTTCACGTGTATGAACTATTTATGGAGATAGCGTGCCGAACCCACAAACCGATTGAAGACTTGTGTGACACACATTGGCTATTTTTTGAGGATTGGATATGAAGCGCTTTACATGGGTATAGGATGAGAATAGATTTACTACTACGATAATTAACTAGATTAAGTCGATTGTTAGCACACTTGCATGTAAGGCTATTATTGTAATGACACATGGTTAATAATAACATGCGACCTATTTTGGGATTAGATAAGAGGTGAAGGGAAAGTCCCCACCCTTATAAATATGTATTGGTCTATGTAGTATGAAATATATAGAGATAGATATAAGTATGAGAGATGTGTAAGGACTGAATTACTGTGAGATTATACTATCAGATCTGTTACGTGCATGAGCATATGATGTTAGTATTGTAAGAAGATTCTGTGTATTTATCATGATTAATATAATAGAGTGTATTGGTTGAAGCAGTATCAAATCCACGAGTATAATTGGTTCTTGTTTGCTTGATTTCATCATGGTTATCATTTAAGTCTGTTATTCTCTAGATCTAGATCTGAACATGCACTGTAGAATGATATACTAGTCATGGATCTGAATGCTTTAAGTATTCATCATGCTAACATCCTACAATAATAACCCTAAAGAGGGGCTGGTACATTTCATGTTTCGCGTGAGCGCTAGTCTAGGTTGAGTGGTGTGCCAATATGCTTGGGATTTTAAGCTGGTAAATTCTAGGTTGTATCAATCACACAACCCTTCCTAAAGGAGAACCTAAGCTAGGTTGGTATATACCTAACACACATTGTAATTTTCATCACATAAATGGTCATTAAATGGATAAATGAAAATAACATCGAAACTACATCAAAAATCTTATTAACAATGAGAGACATAGGGTCCGGAGACCTACCACCTAATAATGATGCAAAGGTAAAATCTCACGAACACGGGAATTGATCAATGTTAATTATAAATCCATCATTTCTTGTATTGATGACACTCCATGCACTTTATCAAACACAAATTTACACCTCTCGGAGAGAGTCTATCTAGTGTCTTTCAACAATTAGTAAAGGCTAACATGATTGACCATCCACCGACAAAACCCTTTTCTGATGGGGAACCTAATCCTATGTTGTATAATGCATCTAATTATTTTGAATACCATCATATGGATGGCCATTCTACTAATAATTGTATACATCTTTGTCATTATTTCAAAGACTTAATTGATGATGGAACCATCTCCATAAAGCTCGATGACAACGAAGCCCTCGTGACTGATGACACGTCAACTTCCACAATTTCAAATGAAGAGTTAACTATTGTCCCTAATTCTGTGCATATTAACATTCAATAAGATCATGACGTAGGTCAAGTATCTCTCCCTTCAAACCAATCAATTTCTTCTATAGATTATCTTCCTTTAGTCCAAACAAAGATTGAACCTGTTTTGGACAATTTTATAACACCTAAAGAGAGCTTGACTTTTCTCCAAGACTCTCTTTCAACCCTTGACACTGCCGAAGAGGGTCTATCATCAAACATAATTGAACTTGATTATATTCTTCCCATTCTAGATCCTACACCTAACATCTCTAGTCTTGTTTTTGAAATACAACCATAACAAGATTGGACACCCACAACAATGCAACCTTTTATGTCCATTACACCTCAAGTGACCAATCTTGTAAGCATCTCATCAATGATGTTTCCCATCTGTCAATACATCTACATGAGTACATTATTTGAGGTATGTATACCCAGGAATATCCTTATACAACATTTTCATGCTTTAATTGCAAATCTTTCATCAAATCAACTAATTCACAACCTAGAAGGAGCAATGTTGACCATCTCCTTTCTACGACCTATAAGGAGCCATGGGTATACATCTAGAGATCTATCTTCCTTTCCTCACACTCTTTCACTCACAAGTGAATATGAATATCAACATATTCCCCACATTGACAATCCTATTCTAACATCGCATATGTCTTTCGATATCATTGAAGACTTATCTACTCACTTATTGAATCCTTTGACTTGGAGCCTATCCATCCAAGTCTCGTATTTTAGGACTTATTGAATCTTTTGATTCCCCCTCTTGAATTTGATTTTTTCTGCATAATTTTTGTATTTGTGGACCATTAACTTAGGTAAACATGGACATCTTTCTTTATGAGTCCATTTCAACTCCTCATCCGTTAACGTTCAAAAAAATTAAAAAGCATAAAAAGAAAATAAAAATTTGTATTAGAGCACTGTTAGCCAATCAGAAATGAAAAAGTGCATACAAATAATGTTAAGCATTCCATCTATTGGTAGATATCTTAATCATCCCATTATCATATATTCACTTTCTTCACCTGTTATGATACATGTTAACCTTGTTCCTCTAGGCCATTGTGTGTCTCATCTTTGTTATGGTATCTTACCATTTCAAATATTTTTACCCATGGTTTTGTCTTAAAGCTCACTGATGGAAAATCCTCCTTTCAAATAAGTTCTCTCTTTAACAGAAAAGCACTTAACTTCTTTACTTGGTCCTTTTAGAATGCCCATCTCAATCTACGGTGTTGAACCCTTGCATCCTACTAGTCACACGACACTTTGAGACTTGGGGTAGAATTTTCCTTCCCAAGAAGAAAACTATCAACATACAGGAAAATTCATTCCAATCATTCTAAAAATACAAAAAAATTATAAAATCACTACACCTTTCATCCTTCATAGTTTTGGTGATAAGCCCATACTTCTTACTAGTAGTATGAGACTGGGAACGAAGAAAGCCCTTACTCACCTAAATTTTGTCTTCGATGTTGAATCCTTGCCTTTTATTGATGGCATGGGGAAACATGTAGGGGGTCCTTCACAAAAATCCATAAATAATTAGTTAATAAAGCCTTTATGAAATCTTAATCAAAGTGCTTAATCAAGATAAAATCCCCAGAAGTAATTTAGCTACTCATGTTAAAGAGAGACAACAAGTCCTTCAACCAGATTTTTCCAATCAATAGGCGATCTAAAAGTATAATTCACATCACAAACCTATAAAGTGGAATCATCTTGGAATAAATTAGCTAATCTTTACTAGAGATGAGCTACACTCTACTTATATGGATCATTGTTACACCTTGAGTCAACACATCCATTGTCTTCACTTTCATATCACTATTCACATCATTTTCACATCCTTCTTGGATCTCGGTGATGATCCCTCACATCTTCCTAGCTGTGCAAAGCCACAAGTGGAGTGAAATACTTTATCATTTTATCATCTACATTTCTGCCAATGGAATGGAATGCTTCTTCTTATTTGCACTTGCTTTCAAGAAGTGCACCCTTCTACCGAGTTGTAAAATATAAAAAAATTCAAAAAATGTTTCACAAAACATAAAAAATATAAAATTGTTCAAAACTCCAAAAGCGACTTAAAAACTCTGTCACAAACAAAACATTCAAATAATGTTTGACACACTTTCAACAACCTGGATAACACAGTTCAACAATTTTCCTTTTAATGGTGATCCT
Organism: Taxus wallichiana var. yunnanensis; assembly: GCA_018340775.1. NCBI lineage: Eukaryota > Viridiplantae > Streptophyta > Pinopsida > Cupressales > Taxaceae > Taxus > Taxus wallichiana. The sequence goes on from CM031238.1 coordinate 319,652,432, forward strand.
CATGATCGTTCAGTTATCTTTATTACTAGTGGTGTATATCTTTGCTCAAGGTAATCATTTACTCTTTATGCAATATAACTTTTCTTGGGGCACACTTGGATTTTACATTTTAATCCAATTACAGATCAAACTTCAATGGGATCCGAAAAGTATATTTAGGAGTATCTTAGTATCACTCCTCTCTTTGACCCAATTCCATCTCCTCGCGTTCTAAGCTATCACCAGGGCATTCAAATCATTTAGTTCTTCAATGTGGAACACATTTAGACTGTCATTAGACATCATTTTTGCACTTTTTGTTGTATTGTTGTAGTTTTTTCAACATTGTGACGATGTTTTTGCTTATTTCAGTTTGTTATTTTGTCGTACTTTGTTGTAGACCAATTATAGGAAAATTTATTCTTATCAGTTCACTTATAACTTTAGTGTGGTTCCTTCATGTTCATATTGGGTTTATTTTCAATATTTGTTTTGTGCTTTCTTGTCGCTTGCATGTATTGTGTGATTCCTCTTGGTTTACTTAAGCCATGGAACACTTTCCTTTTTTTTGTGTATTCATGTTTACTTGCATTTCTTTGCATTTGTGTTTCTAAATTTTCAAAACTTGTAAAAATTCAAAAAAATCAATTATTTAAAAACTAAAAAATAAAAATTACAAAATTTTCGAACAAACATTCACTTATCATAGAAATCCTACAATTGGAAAATGCTTGAAGTGTAATTTTCAACATCTCAATACAATATTGATAAATGTCATACCCTTATCTATTATCCTAGTGATCATTCTGATATTACAACTATCACTTTATTCCCTTTGCATGATATGTTTTCCATCACAAGACATAAATATTGGTCAAATCTTCTAGCTAATGAATGGTGCTTTAACAATGCTAACTTTAATGGTTCAAATTTTTGGAAATCTATAAATTGGGCTAAATACATTTCTTTGAGGGAAGAAAATGGATGATTGGAAATGAGAGAGTGGTTAATTTTTGGGAAGACAAATGGTTAGGTGACAAACCTCTTAAGGTAACCTATCCTAACATCTATAAGGATGTTGTGGTTAAATATGGGACTAAGGTCAAAGATTACTTCAATTTTGAGGAACCTTTGGGTCAATGGAAAATAATTTAATTGGATGGACATAACAACAATGATATCATTTCTATTAACAACAAATTAAGAGGTGTTATTGTTAATAAAGAGAGTTTAGAAGATGATAACTTATATTGGTCTAGAGAGGATAATGGAATCTTCTCGGTTCGAAGTGCCTACAATGCCTTTTTCTTAGATGAAGTTGATCCTGATAGCTTCAAATGGGAAAGTGTGTGGGTCAAAGAAGTTACTCCCAAGATCAATATGTTCTGGTGGTTGGTTCTCCATGATAAAATCCTTACTGTCAGCAATATTAATAAGAGAAATTTTCATATGGTGAATAGGTGTGTTATGTGTGAAAAAGATACTGAAGACTCTTTACATCTATTCCTCCACTGCCCTTTTTGGTATCGAGTTAGAAACACCCTTCTTAACCTATTTGAAATCAAGTGGGTTTTCCCATGCTCCATTAAACAACTATGGTCCCAATGGTTTAGCCCTTTTAGGAGTCAAGGACTCAAACATATTTGGACCCTTTCTATTATGCACCTGGCTTGGGAAATTTGGAAAGAGAGAAATAGGTGGATTTTTAAAGGGAAGAAGGAATCGAAAAAGAAATTTGGAACTCATTGTTTTAACACTATTAATGAAAACTTCTCAAACATAGCCCCACATAAGAAAACTATTCTTCAAAATGAGAGTAAATTATCTAAGAATTGGGGTTTAAGTCCTACTCAAACTGACCTTCCTACACATAATCCTAGGCTTCAAGGTTGGGAAAAACCTAGCAAGGAATGGATAAAGATGAATTTCGATGGGGCCTCTAAAGGAAACCCCAACAAAGCTGGTTGTGGAGGGTCTTCCATGATTTTGATGGAATATTAATTCTTGGGTATCATTGTAATCTTGGAATTCAAATGAATCACGTTCTTTGAAGCAACTCTTTACTTATTGGGGGTCACTATAGCCTATCAACACAAATTTGTTAGATTGGAAGTGGAAGGAGACTCATTGAACATTATTAACAATATTACTTGGTAAAGGTACTACTTCTACATCTATCCAAAACTCTATAACTAGTATAAAGGAAATGTCTAACTTGTTTGAAGATATTACTTTTAAACATATCTATAGAGAGGGAAAATATGTTGCTAATTATTTTTCCAACAAGGGGGTTAATTTTCACGAGACGAAATTATTCAATGATGAAAAATATTTAGATACTAAGGTGCGAGCACACCTCCAAAAATATCAACATGGAAATGTCACCACTGGGTAATAATGACAGGTCATGGTATGTTAAGGAAATAATTTATAAGAGCTGCATGAATTGTATGAATTTATGGTGGGATGATGTGAATCTTTGGGCTTGGATACACTCATGTCACCTTAGGGCCATTATTTCTGTTCGTGCTTGTAACATCGACATTGTTGGGATTGTTCGTATCATTCTGAGTAATCTGAAGTTAGGATTTTCTGCAAATTGGTGCTCATATTTTAAAATGGGGGTGATATTGTGAGAACTGAGCCTTTTAACCTGGATGGGGTTAAGCTGAAGCCATGGAAGTGTTCGAGAGAAAGGGTTTCTCACCTTTTCTCAAAATCTTTGAAGGTCATTATGAAAAATTGAGTAAGGACTTTGTCAGAGCTTGGAAGACGACCAGAAAAGGGGCAGTTGTGGACCTGAAAGGTGTGCATATCAAGATTACTATGGAGTCTATTGCTAAAGTGATGGGTGTACCTACTATTATTAGGGAGGTTTACAAACCTAAAAAGGAATCCACAGATGAGTGAAGTTGTTCTTGCAAGGTAATGAAAAACTTACCACTCATTTTTCTCGGTTTTCTTTGCTTTACTTTACCTAAGCCTTTTGACAATGTGGCTTTAACCCTTATTCAGTTTCTTACCCTAGAAGGCCATCATAAGTGTATCTATGCCTACCATTTTCCTATGCTTAATTATTTCGACATGGCCATAGTTTTAGTTTCCCATATTTCTTATTTTTCTCTCTGAGTGCTTCCATTGCCTAGTTTAAAAAATAATAGAAGCTGTTGTCCCCCTTCACCAAGGTTTTATTCTTTCCCTAGTTAAAATAGCTACTCTTGATATTGATAAAATGGGTACCCTCATGAAATCCCTTGAGGGTTATGCCAGGAAGAAGACTCAAACTCGGAGGAGGAGGATTTTAGCGAAGATTCAGAGTCTCGGGAAGGATATTCATCGGGGGATGATAAGGATGTCATGGAAATTGATGCCACTCAGAATCTCAAAGAGATAAAGTTGAAGCATGTTCCTAGTCGATCTGTCAAAACCAAAGGTGAATCAAGCATGCAGGAGAATCAGGTTCCTGTGAATGCCCAATTGGAGCAGCAGATTGAAGCTTTGGGTCAAGTGGGTCCTGAGAAAGGGGATAATCATCTTGCCAAGATGACGATGGATATTAAAGAACTGAAGGGCGACATGAGGCTTACAAAGAGTTCTATTCAATTCCTCTTTAATGAATAACACAAGATAAAAATGCAGGTCGAAGATGTGTGAAAATTAGTAATGGGGGTGAGCTTGAAATTATGAAAGCCAACTGCAACAACCTCTCAAATGAGGTGGATCACATCAGAGCTATTTTACATAGCTATATGGAATGGAGTGTTGTTACTGTGAAATCCACTCTACAACATCTCCAAACCCTTGGTCACCGCTAATGCTTATGGAAATCTAAAGAAAAGAAAAGGGGATGTTGTTAGATGTGACCTGGCCTCATTGGGTGTCAATATTGATTCTTTGTCAAAGGAATGGGAAAAAGTGCTAGATGGTATTGAAAAGGCCAAAAAGTGATGTTTGTTAGGGTGGATGTTATTATATTGTTTTTCTTTTAACTCGATATTAGTTAGACTATGGTCTTATCTATATTGTTATTACTCTTTTTTGTTGTGTTTTAAATTGGTCTATATGCTCATGGAGGAGCTTAGATGTAATAGTCGATATATATGTATCTTTTTGAATGCTATGTAATGTCTTATCTTCTCTTTTGGAGCTCTGACTTATAAGGGGTAGGGCCCCCTCAACCCTGTTTCACCTATAATAAAAAATATATGCTCACTTTGATTGGGGTAAGTCACAAAACTTTTTCCTTTGCGATATAAATTCGCCTTGGGCAATTTATTTTCAATCATTTACACAATGATTCAACAAGAGTGTCATAAGGAGTTGCTCTAACTCCACTCTTCTAGTATAATCCTATTCCCACTCGGGAGCATTTACATCTACTTAATCATCATTTTGGCATGCATTAGGGGCATAACTAATTATCTTCTTTTTTGACTTTGTGTTACTTTATTAATGTTTACTTTTTGGACCACTTGCAAGTAGTGTGGTTACATATTGGTTTCTTTATAACCCTATTGTATGCATCTACTCTCTATATTGTATTTGTTTTCCTTTTTTATCTTTTCTTTTCTATGTGTGTTTGTTTATGCACATTTGGGTTACTCATCTTGATTCTTTTATAATCATGGTGACAACTCTATTGTGTAACAACAAAAATAAGGTTTCTCTAAAATTACTCTCCAAACGACCTTCATGCTACGAGCATAGTCCTTTTCCCATCCTTTTTCCAATCCCTTGTTTTCCTTTCTATTAAGTAGTTATCCACCACCTTGCTATGTCATCCACCAACTTGAGGGGGAATTTCTCTATTATCCTACTTTACGGGAATTCTAATGCTTCATTGCTTGTTGGGGCATCCCAATGCTTTACAATTTTACGCTCATTGATTTACATGCATCTACTATCTTTAAAGCACTATTACTTTACAATAAGACTTTAAATAGGTGTAAAATGTAGACGCCCCAAAATTACTCACTGTTCCTAGTGTTATCCTAATACACCCTATTATTCACCCATTTGTGATTAATTTGTTAATTCATACACATTACACCCTTTAGATTAATTAAATTAATCCCTAGTGTTGGTACCGAATTGATTCTCCCTCAGAAGTTGAGCAACATCATAGTTTTGACAGGAAGCTTAGAGGCAAGAAGAGCACGTTGTGTGTCATTTTGTAGCTGGGGAAGAAATGTGGCTTGCTCTTTGTCACTCAGATGTGGAGAAATGGGTAGCACCCTTAAGAGGATTTGATCTATCCTCACTACTTTATGGTTGTGCCTTTCAACTAGGGTGAGAGGACCCTTTTGTAGCTTGCTATTTGTGGAGGAGATGGAGATGTCCTTCATTGCAGAGTTATTGAGAAGACCTTGAAGAAAACATGATCAATACAACAAAATCTAACTCTCACGAGTTATCACCCTAGATAATGGAGATATTTTCTGAGCAAGGTTTAGGCTACTAAAGACAACGAAAAACATGATTGCTTCTGCATGTTTTGGTAACAAAAATTATGCATTTGTGCACACATAGGAAAAACAGGGGTAGTATGGATATGATTGGTTGTTTTTAGATGAATTTTGGTGGGAGGTGAGGCAGAGTGGACTTTGATTCGCTAGATCTTTAAGAACTTTTACAAAAATAGAAGGCTTGATCAACAGAATGCTTCAAAATAACTAAAATGCCCCTTTAACCAGAATGTTGTGCTTTCAATGGAGGCCTAGATTAACACGTTTTCACACAAACTTTAAGGATCCAAAATGAAGGCTCAAATTGAAAAACTTACTTAAACACTATCGACCTTTGTTTTATCACGCCTAAGATACACTCAAAGGATAACAAACAATATTAATCATCATGCTAGGAGTAAAATTATTTTAAACTTGTTTATTTCACTATCAAATGAAATATTTTTTGATAAATGAAATCGCAAGTGCCACCAAACTATCAAAAAGCTAAGATCTTGTGTGATTCACATAGATTTCAATGTAAGATTGTAATGGGAACAAGAAAAAGCTTTTTGGAGACATTCATAAATGAAGCAGATAAAACTTTTCTCAAAATCAACAAAAATTTACTCAAATTTGATTGAATTTATCAACAGGGAAGGTTTCTAGAACAATCTCGAGCTTGTCAATGGTCACACTTACACTTGCACCACCTTGACATGATCAAATTTAACACAAAATAAATAAACAGTTCCTCGGGTAGTCTCTCTAAATAGATGGGTTATTTCAAACTTTTTCTCTCAAGAATTAGCTATCGACCTCTAAAACTCCAACCCTTCGCATGAAAAATTCATGCAATTTATAACATTTCATCTACAATAGAGTTTTCCCCAAAACCAGAAACACTCAAAGCACCATTGCGTGTGACAACCTTGATCGTAGAATCAGATTTGTAAAAAAATTGTTAGGTGTGTAGAGGGAAAATCTCTCCAAATATTTCCAGCATTCAATTCTTCACCTAGTAAGTCATTCTTCATCTTGCACGCCAACTAATTCCTCCTCCAATTTGTCAAATCTGGTTCTTTGTGTGCCAAGGAAGGAAAACTTGGAAAATCATATCGAGGCCAATATTCGAGATCACACATTAATGGTAAAATATGTTTTCCCACCAAACCAAGATATCAACAGGTCTCTTGTGTACCAAGGAAAGAAAGATCAGGTTGAATATGATAGTCAGATTACATCTTTAATGGTGAAAGACATTTTCAGACCTTCCACACCAAACTAGGATATCAAATTAATGTTCCTCTTCATTTAGTGTTCAGGAGACTCCAAGAAATGATAAAAAACCATAAAAATTTACATCCCGGGAGATTTGGAGCGAAATGGCGTAAAAATCAAATACGGATGCACGATTACCGTCAATTTCCCTTTTGAATTTGGACCATCCGCATGGGAGATCCGAGTTAAGACGGGCTTGGGGGTTCCTTTTTAATTTTTACACCTTTTGGAAAAAATACCAAATTTCTCAATTTGCTCCATCCCCCCACCTTTCAAAAATGGGCTTGACACATGTCCCAATGTGAGTCCCAAAGGAATCGCGGCTAAATTCTTCTATTTCAACCATTTTTAGAAAAAAGAAAATTTTCCTCGAGATTCCGCCTCCCCACCTTTTAAAAATGGGCTTGACACGTGTCCCAATGTGTGTCCCAGAGGAACCGTGACTTGATTATGCTATTCTACCTCTTTTTTGGAAAAATGAATTTTTTTCCAAATTTTCCTTTCAGCTCTGCTCTTCCACTTTTAGTTTTTGATGTGGGTTCCAGTGGAACCATGCTTCCTTTTTACACTTTTAACCCCTTTCTCCACAAAAGGAAAATTTTCCAAATTTCCCCCGAAAGTCCCCACCTCTGCCGTTGGCTGAAGAAAATTTTGACTATTCTCTGTCAGTCAGCGTGCGGTCATTTTGATGATTTTAATCCTTTTGATAATAAGGGGCAAAAAATCCAAGTTCTCTCCAATGGCCCGCCTCCCCGCCTTTTGACTTTTCAAACCGCCATGCGTCTCAATGGCATATCTTGAGATGGTCCCCGAAAGTAGAGATCCTGAATGAGCACGGGCTCACCACATGTCTCAATCCGGCAGAGTCTGCTAAAAATCTTGAGAGTTTAGCGGAAGGTGCCATGTGTCCAAGGTCCGAGATAGTCTTCTTCGGTCTTTGAAAAGTCCAAGAAAAAGGGAGAGTGAGCGAGAAGCCTCCAAGTGTCCTCCTGGCACTTCTTCAAAATAAAACTCAAGGGTCCGTCCACGTGTGTTAGGCCTTTTAGGAAGTTGCTTGAAAAATTCTAAGGAAGGAAGACCTGGAAACCTCCACGTGTCTTTATGGCACAACTTCAAGATGGTCCCTAAAAGCGAGACCCTAAATGAGCATGGGCTCACCACATGTCCCCAATCTTAGAAAATTTCTTTAAAAGTTTAAGTCCCCAGTGGAGCCGACAGAAACCTCCACTTGTCCCTCTATCGTATTTTTTAAGGTGGGAGCTTGAGATAGATCCTCAAATGAGTGCCAACCCACCACGTGTCCACGGCCCGCCAAAACTATATAAGCTGTATGAATTTTTTTTCTAAGTCCGGGCAAAGCGGAATCCTCCTCGTGTCCTCCCGGCACAACTCTAAGGCCAAACAAAAAGGCGAGTCTTCAAACGAGCGCCGTTCCTCCATGTGGACAAGTTTTGGGTTAAAACGATCCATAAATTTTTAGAGTGCCCCACCGAGCCACATCCAACCAAAAAGGGCCACATTTCCATTGATGCAAAGATTTAAATTTGATGGGAGAAACACACCCGTCAAGCCGTAAAAATGCAGGGAAACCACTTTGTTTGAGCCCGGAGATGAAATTTTCTTCAAGGATAGAGAATTTGGAAATGTTGTAAGGTTCACACATGACCCTCCGAGCTATATCCATTCACATTTCTTCAAGTACCTAGGACAAAATGGTAGGGACAACAACACATGACTACGAGAAAATAGAAGGGAAGGAACAACCTGAGTTTTACGCCTAATTGACAGACACCTTCGGATGGATAGAGGAACAAATCAAAAAATTCGGGTTTTTAAGTGACCTTCGACCAAGGAGGAACTAATCATGGCAACCAAATGGAGGACAGAGTTTTCAAGCACCAACACGGGGAGACAAAAACGTGACAGAGGCTGCAAACTGAGGGATTTTAATGGCAAATAGGGTGAGACTAATTCGAGCACCAACACCTAGTACCCTTAGTACCCCTTTGTGCTAAGTTAATTATCATTTATTAATTAAATGATTAATTAATTAGTTAGTGTGTGCACATCCTAGTCAACTGCCACTCAGTAAACATCCACTTGGAATATACTTGGACTCCACATCCTCATCCTAGTTAACTACACTTCTAGAATCCTAGAAAGGCGGGGGCAATTGAATTACATGTACAACCACCTTTCGAGATGCAACTTCTATAATTAATTCCATCATTTCCCTTAAATTCCCTGGAACTGCTGCAACCTCCTCCAATGCTATTTTTAGCATGTGCATTCAACCCATTTCAACCAATTTCAAACTACTCCTACCTCTATAAAATGCAGGCCTACTCTCTGTCAAATCCTCTTAGATTCACCGTACAATAACTTTGCTAAATTTCCAAGCTAAATCCATGTATTCCTAGAAATTGCACCCACTTTGTAGGTCATTCAAGAGCACCCACAAACCAATCATTTTATAAGGTTATACAACTTCAAAATCTCTCCTACCGAGGTTTGCATTGGAAGGTTTCGGGGAGGTTTGTAAGTTTTTTTGTTCTCTTTCCATTCATTGTCACTTTTCATAGCTTACAGTTATAGGGACCACGCAACATCACTTGCATAATTTCAAGATAAGTGATCTATTGCTAATGATACACTTACAATCATGATATAATAATCGTAGTCTTTTATTGGGATTAAATCTTGATATTAGGCTCTTCTTAATATGATCATCTACTCAGTCATTTGAGCTATTTTACTCAATATTCCTTTTTAAAAAATATTTGGAGCCAATTTGAATTCTTCTCATAATATTTTTAACAAAACTAAAATTGATCATACGAATGTA